>JAVJIF010032551.1:0-32804 GCA_038442645.1 Agave tequilana
TAAAGCTTGTGTGATGTAGATCGATGAAGACAGAAAGATAGTTAGGAAATTTTTGTCTGGACCCCAAAAGAAGAAAATGAAAAGAAGGTTAAGAATGACTCCGAGAAGAGGTGCACATTTCGGTAGAAAAAGAGTCAATGGGTCCAGAACTCGTCATTGAAAAGAGGGCTCATATAGTTGGTCCATTAAACACGGTCGTGGCTAGTAGAAGTAAACATCAATTATTGAAGCCGAGAAGAGAAAAATATAAGGAGTTGGCTCATAAACATTGCGCCATGTGGGCCTATACTAAAGGCATTCCTTTTAATGCCTCTAATGATGAAGAATTTGATCTATTCTATGAGTGTAATGGTCACCGTGAGCTTGGGTATAAGGGACTGAGCCAGTGTCAGTTTAAAGTACCTTTTTGAATAAGGCATACAAGAATGATGAAGAGATGGATAAGGTTAAAGAATTGTGGGATGAATATGAGTGTAGCATCCTAACTGATGGGTGGACAGATAGAAAGCATAGGAGTGTGATGAACTTGTGCGTTCATTGCAAGGCAGGCACACATTTTTTAAGTCTATTGAGGCCAATGTACACACATGAGAGTATATCTTCAATTGGGTGGAGAAGTGTATTCAGAAGGTTGGAGAAAATCGTGTGCTATAAGTGGTGATAAATAATCATCCTTCTAATATGGCAGCGAAAAACATGTTGAAGATTACCCGACCTAATATTTTTTGGAGTAGCTGTGCAACCCACACAATTGATCTTATGTTAGAGGCTACTAGAAAGCTTCCAAAGTACAAGTTGGTGATTGAGAAGGGTAGATCGCTCACAGTCTTTCTTTATGTGCACCATAGCACTCTTGCATTGATGCGTGAATTCACTAATAGAAGAGATCTTGTTCGGTCGGGATCACTAGATTTGCCACCACTTTTCTTAGCTTGAGTTGTCTTATGGACAAGAAGTCACAGTTGGCTGTTATGGTGTCTTCAACCAAGTGAGATGATAACTGGCGGTCGAAGACAGAAGGGGAGAGCAACTAAGGCTACAATCTATTCTGATGTCTTTTGGACCAATGGAAGAGAGCATTTGAAGATGTACGCTCCTCTTTTTCAAATTGTTAACAATTGTCGATGCCGATCGAAGGCCCTCCATGGGTTTTGTGTATGGTATGATTGAAGATGCCAAGAATGAATTTCAAGCTGCTTGCAATAGGAAAGAGACTACCTATCGGCCGATAATTAATATAATTGAGAAAGAATCTCGAGGAAGGCTTGATAGCAAACTTCATTTGGTTGCATACTACTACTTGAATCTCTATTATTATTATAGGAATAGGACAGTCCAAAACAGTTCACGTGTGATTATCACATTATGAGCTGTATTAATCTGTTTTACCACGATGAGGTCATTCAATATAAAATTGGATCAGTGAGGTCCTTTCGTACAAGATGAAGGAGGGACTTATGAAAAGTGGAATGGAAAAAGGTACCACAAGGGTTTTAATGGCACAAACAATTTTGATCCAGGTAATCTTAATGTTTAAAATCACTATTCATGATTTTTTAATTTGCTAAGTAACTAAAATAGTGTGATATATTTTATTAACAACACATTTGTGGAGTTTCTATTGAGGAGATGTACTCTACATTTGAAAGATGGCAATCAAGATTCTAAGCTTGACTAGTAGTTCATTAGGATGCGAGAGAAATTTCAGTGTGTTTGAGGGGATAAATATACTAAGATTAAAGTTTCATTCATTTAAAATATGAGTTCCTATTTGCTCTAATTGATTTTTTAACTCTATTTATTTTTGTACTATACTAAATTTTGTAGATACATACTAAGAAGATGAATAGACTGTATTTCAAAAGATTGATTGATTTAGTTTTTTGTGCAATTTAACAAAAAAAATTACAACTCCACCAGCATTGTCAATTTGGTGTTGCACTTGTGTTACCATGCATTAGGCAGAGTTGGTAGCTAACTCGTAGTTAACTTCTTCTGCATCCAATCAGACTTGTCATTTTTGAGAAAATACATATGCAGAAAACGAGTGTGCTCTTCTAATGTAATGCTCTCGAGTCATTTTCGCCTACAAGCACATCTTTGTACTCTTACCCATTCCTCTTCTTTGCAGTTCTCCTTGTCATTTTTTTTTTGTTAAATTGCATAAAAAACTAGATCATTCAATCTTTTAGAATCCAGTCTATTCCTTTTCTTAGTATATATCTATAAAATTTTAGTATAGTACACAAAGTAATAGAGTTAAAAAATCAATTAAAGGAAAAAAGGAACTTCATATTTAAATGAATGAAACTTTAATCTTAGTATTTTACCTTCTCAAACACACTGAAAGTTCTCTCGCATCCTGATGAGCTACTAGTCAAGCTTAAAATCTTGATTGTCATCTTTCAAAGGTAGGGTACATCTCCTCCATAGAAACTCCACCAATGTGCTGTTAATAAAATATATCACACTATTTTATTTACTTAGCAAATAAAAAAAAATCATGATTAGTGATTTTAAACATCAAGATTACCTGGATCAAAATTGTCTGTGCCATTTAAAACCTTTGCGGTACCTTTTTGCCATTCACTTCCCATAAGTCTCTCCTTCAACTTGTACGAAAGGACCTCACTTGATCCAATTTTATCCTGAATGACCTCATCGTGGTAAAACACATTAATACAGCTCATAAGTAAGGTAATCACACGTGAACTATCTTGAACTCTCCTATTCTTATATTAATAGTAAGGATTCAAGTAGTAGGCAGCCAAATGAAGTGTGCTATCAAGCCTTCCTCAAGATTCTTTCTCAATTATATCAATTATCGACCGATAGGTAGTCTCTTTCCTGTTGCAAGCAGCTTGAACTTCATTCTTTGCATCTTCAAGTATACCATACACAAAACCCATGGAGGGCCTTCGATCAGCATCGACAATTCTTAACAATTTGAAAAGAGGAGCGTACATCTTCAAATACTCTCTTGCATTGATCCAAAAGACATCAGAATAGATTATAGCCTTAGTTGCTCTCACCTTCTCTGTCTTCAACCACCTGTTATCATCCCAATTGGTTGAAGACACCATAGCAGCCAATTGTGACTTCTTGTCCACAAGACAACTCAAGATAAGAAAGGTGGTGACAAATCTAGTGATCCCGGCCGAACAAGATCTCTTATATTAGTGAATTCACACACCAATGCGAGAGTGCTATGGTGCGTATAAAGAAAGACCGTGAGCGATCTAGCCTTCTCAATTACCAACTTGTACTTTGAAAGCTTTCCAATAACCTCTAACATAAGATCAATTGTGCGGGCTGCACAGCTACTACAAAAAATATTAGGTCGAGTAATCTTCAACATGTTTTTCGCTGCCATATTAGAAGGATAATTATCTATCATCACTTGTAGCACACGATTTTCTTCAACCTCCTGAATACACTTCTCCACACAATGAAGATTTACTTTCCTGTGTGTGCATTGGCTGAGTCTTAAATAGACTTAGAAAATGTATGCCTGCCTTGCAATGAACGCACAAATTTATCACACTCCTATGCTTTCTATTTGACCACCTATTAGTTAGTATGTTATACCCATATTCATCCCACAATTTTTTAGCCTTATCCATCTCTTTATCAATCTTCTTGTATGCCTTGCTCAAAAGAGGCACTAAAACCGACACTGGCTCTGGCTCGTTCCCTTGTACACAGGCCTATGGTGACCAACACACTCGCAGAATAGATCAAATTCTTTATCATCAAAGTCATTAAAAGGAATGACTTTAGTATAGGCCCACATGGCGTAATGTTCATGAGCCAACTCCTTATATTTTCTCTTCTCGGCTTCATTGATTAATGTTTGCTTCCACTTTCCACTAGCCACGACCGTGTTTAATGGATGCCTCTTTTCAACGACAAGTTCTCGATCCATCGACTCTTTTTCTACCGAAATGCGCACCTATCTCGAGTTCTCAGCATTCTTCTTTTCCATTTTCTTCTCAGACAAAAATTCTCTATCTTTCTGTTTTCATCGGTCTGCATCACACAAGTTTTAACACCCCCTCCTATCCCAGTAACATGTTGCTTAAATCTGTAAATTTCTCCTTTGACAACTTTGTGACATTTATTGCACTTCACTTCATTATAAGAATTTTTTCTTAACAGGCTTTCCATAATTTTACCCAATATCAGTAGAACCTGATGGCTTCGGTGGAATATCTTCACTTGATGCACTTGGTTGCCTATTTGAACGTGGGCCACTAGCACTGACACTTGCATTGGATACCGAAGAAATGTAAATTGTAATGCGAAATGTTTTTATATCCAAATTCATTCACACAACACAAAACAAAGAGATCAAACACATCAAGATAATAATATAAAATAACTGAAATTAGTTGAAATTTTATTCATTCTACACATATTATAATTTTTATGCATTATATGCTTATTTTGTGCATTTTTATTCATTTATTATTATTATTCCGCTAATTGAAATTTTGTATTTGTTACAGGACTTTGTAAGGAAAAAATCAACTCAATTTTGTCTTGTGCTACTTCCAAAAAAATCTACATATTGTAAAGAACTGCATATGTAATGACATTGTCAAAGGTTGCATATGTAATTAACTTGTCATGTGTGAAGCATAAACATGTGCAAATTTAATGACAAGCTCTCAGTATGCAGTACTTCACTCTTCTAGTGACCACTAGTCACAACAAAAATGATATATTGTGGTTTATAATAGTTCTTGAATTTAAAAAATGATATTTTATCTGATAACTGTTCTTGATTTTAAAAAAGAAATATTAAATTAAAGTATGGACATTCTCTAAAACAAATATTAAATTCGTAAACTGTTTATTTTCAAAACAGGGACATTGTCTACAAAATTAAAGCAAAAAATAACGCTTAAATTAATCTCATTTTTCTGAATCTTTATAAATCAATCCACTGGTTAAATCATAATCTACCACCAACTTATCATTTCAGTAGGGATAAATTTACAAGTTATGATTTCATTAAATCAAAATTAATCAACAACTAACAATAAATTAATCAACAACTAAGAAAGCAGCCGCACAAACAACTAACAAAGCAAAAACTACAGAAAATACACATTTTTGCACAAAATTAACACAAAAAAGAAAAAAGAAGATGAGAGATCAACCTTCACAATTCCTCTTGTATTTATCTTCTGCCTTCTGCTTGTCAAATAATCTCGTGGCTGGGAGCAACCGAGCAACCTTGATAAGAGATCGAAATCAAATGTCAGAGAGAGAGAGAGAGATAAAAAAAACATAATCAGATACCATTTGATTATCAAGTGTCAAAGAGAGAGATAGTGATAGAATCCCATTTCAGATAGATAGAATCCCATTTCAGATAGAGAGAGCTGACCGGGGGGGATTCGTCGCAGAGGGGGAAGTCTGCAAGGGATTTCGCCGCAGGGTAGTTCGCTGTAGAGGAGAGGTAGCAGCAGGGGGACATCGTCGCAGGGGGAGGGGGAGGATGCAAGGGGAGAAGGGGAGAAATTCACGAACTGGGAGGCCGGAGGAGTGTTCGCCGCAAGAGAGGTCACCGCAGGGGGAGATCTCGCCGCTGGAGGGAGAAGACCGCGAGGGGAGATCTCGCCGCTGGAGGGAGATCGTCGAGGGGGGATGTCGCCGAGAGAAATTCACGAGCTCGGGAAGATCTAGGGCTCGAGCCCTAATTTCCCAACTCAAATAAAATTTAAACCCCCAAAGTATTGGGTTGGGTTCGGGTTTAGAAATTTTAACGGATCCACAATTCGAATCCATTCAATAAACATGCCACTTGAATTTTTAATCAAACATTTTTTTTCAAGCGATTAACCGATTAATCGATGAGTAATTGATTTAAAAGCTCGAACGATTAAATCAACTGATTTCTTTGAAATGCATTCGGATTTAGGCCGAAAACGTTTAAACAGCCGCTTAAGCGGCCGTTAAAAATTTTTTAGAATACTGGCACTAATTGATAGGGACAGAAGCCACAAGCAGAAGTAAAAAGAGAACAAAAAAAGGTAGATGGCCTCACACCACACGTGAACTGATGATGGCTTCACACTGTTGCGATATAGCCTTGTTTTCAAGGAGAATGGTCAAAGAAGATCTAATCGAATTTGAGAAGAATGAACTTAGAAAAAAAAGCAAACCTAAAAAAAAAGTATGCCGGTCTGTCGACCACACACAATAGGCGGTCGATCAACTGCAATCAACAAGGAGATCAGTTCAAATTTTTGACAGGCCTTTTGGCCTATCGACAGGGTGCTATCGACAGCCAATCTAGCATACAGTCAGTAGTCGAAAAATAGGATTCTGTTTTCTTTTTTGGGCGCTTCATTTTCCTTTTCTCATGGAGTTCGAATAAGAATCAGTTCCTATTCAATGAAAATTCTTTCTAAAGTTTAAAGGGTCTAGAATTCTTTTAGATCAAGAAAATCAACTCCTACATGGATTGATCAGGTTCTTCAAGCATCCGACGACTAAGATCATCTCATAGTTCGAAGAGGGTTTGTATTATAAAATTCTATAAATAAAGGTTGTAACCTAGTCTGTGAAAACACAAGGAGAAAAGGAAGCCAATGCAAAAAGAGGAGTAGGTGACGGTACAAAGAGTGAATGAATACTCTTGTAATTTAGAGGGATTCAAGGAGAAAGTGAATACTTTTGTGTGAATTAAGGGGAAGGTTAGATCTCTTGTATCAAATTTATTAATAAAAATCTCTCAAGTTCTCTGTCTGTGGACGTAGGCCAAGTTTGGGCCGAACCACATTAAATTCTCATGTTCTTTTCTACTCTTTGTCTTGGTATTGCTAGTTTGCTCTACAATAATTTTCTTTTGCAAGTATTACATATTGTCACAGTTCTCCAACATTGATCACGATCTTGAGCGTGCAAAACAGTTGGTGTCATAACTTGATTGTTGGTGTGGTCTCAACAATTGGTATCAGAGCTGTTGTATCACAATTGATACCGGATCTTAAGGTTGATGATAAGGTGATATGTCTAATATTGAAATTTTTGTAAGCAAGTTCGAGGTCGAGAAATTCAAAGCAAGGAAACTTCAGCTTATGGCAAAATAGGGTGAAGGCATTGTCGATGCAACATGGTCTTCACAAGATCTTGCAGGGAAAGTCAACAAAATCTGCATGTACATCAGATGAGGATTGGGAGGAGATGAATCTGAAAGTGGCAAGCACTAATCAATTATCTCTCGCAGACGAGGTCATGTACACGTGATGGATGAAAAAATGGCTACGAGTTTGTGGTTGAGGTTAGAAATGTTGTATATGACAAAGAGTCTCTCTAATAAGCTGTACTTGAAGAAACAACTATATGAGTTACATATGAAGTAAGGAACACGATGTTGAGTATCTGAACTTTTTCAACAAGATCATTAGTGAGTTACTTGCTGTTGATGTAAAGATCGACAAGGAGGATAAGGCATTACTACTTCTCAGTTCGCTTCCGGAGTCATATGATCATATTGTAACCACTGTGCTCTACGGTAAGGAAACTCTCATCTTGGAGGACGTCACGCCAACTCTATTATCAAATGAGATCAGAAAAATGCCAAATCAAGATGAGCATGAAGGTTCAGATTTGGTGGTCATGGGAAGGAAAAAGAGAAGGAAAGAAAAGTCCGGGTGCGTCGAAGGCATATCACTTTTGTCAAAAATGAAAGTCACTGGAAGAAGGACTGCAAGCATCGACAAGAGTGGTTGAAGAAGAAGGGACAAGCTGCGGAGGCAGACATAACAATAAGCGGTATTGACACCAAAATATTAATGGTTTCCTACGTTGAAGACAACACTTCTTAAGGTAAAGGCTGGATATTAGATTCTGATAGTTCGTTTCATGTATGTTTTCAGAAGAATATGTTCAATTTCTTGGTTGCAAAGGAGGAAGGGATTATCAAAATGGCGGATGGCTCCGCTTGTAAGGTTATCGATACTGTTATAGGAAGAGATGGGACGGTGCGTGCTCTGGAGGTGATCCAGTATGTTCCGGAGGCACGTTACAATCTAATATATATAAGGGTGCTCGACTCAGAGGAATGCCAGATTCAAGTGCAACAAGAAGTCGTTACGGTTAGCCAAGGAGATGAGGCAATCCTGAAAGGAGAGAAGTGTGAAATGATATACAAGTTGAAGGAAGAAAACTCAGTTCAAGATGAAGTTTCAATGATAAACTTGGAAGAGAGTTCATCGCGAGGTGAAAACTTCAATGAAGATTGCGACGAGACATGAACCGGGTCAAACTGTTGTAGGAAAGAGAAAGAGCGCATTCAGACAAAGCTCGAGATGGCCCAAGGCATGACGGTGAATCAGCCAAAGGCTTCAGGGAGGGAGTAAGAAAGGCTTCACAGTACGGTTACAATCAATGAAACGTTCTAGGTACAATTTCAAAATTTCGAAAGTGTTTATCTAAAAGCTTGAAAAGCAAGTTAAGATGGAGATTGTTTGGATATTGCCTTGTTTTTAAGAAGAGATGATGGTTAAAGAAGATCCAATTGAATTGAAAAAGAAAGAACTCAGAAAAGAAGCAAATTTAGAAAAATTTGTAGCGGTCTGTTCAACGCACACAATGGGCGATCGACATGCCTATCGATCGCAATCAACAGAGAAGATCAGTTCAGATTTTCAACATGCCTTCAGGCCTGTTGACAGTCAGTAGCCTAGAAACAGGATTTTGTTTCCTTTTCGGGCGCGTTCAGGCTCTTTTTCAGGTGGTGTTCAAATAGAAATCAATTCCTATTCAATGAAATTTGTTTCTAAAGTTTAAAAGGTCTAAAATTTTTCTATATCAAAGAAATTAACTCTTATAAGGATTGATTAAGTTTTTTAAGCATCTGACGATCAAGGTCATCTCATAGTTCGAATAGAGTTTATATTGTAAACTCTATAAATAAAGATTGTAATCTAGTCCGTAAAACACAAGGAGAAAAGAAAGTCAATACAAAGATGAGTCGTACAAAGAGAGAAGGAATACTCTTGTAATCTAGAGGGATTCAAGAAAAGGTGAATACTTTTGTGGAATCAAGGCGAAGGTTATATCTCTTGTACCAAGTTTATTAACAAATCTCTCTCTAAGTTCTCTCTGTGAACGTCGGCCCAGTATGTTAAATCCTCGTGTTCCTTTTTTACTCTTTGTCTTGATATTTCTAGTTTCCTCTACAATAGTTTCTTTTGCAAGTACCACATATTGTCACGGTATCACAACGTCGATCACGATTTTGGGTGTGCACAACAGTTGGTATCATAACCCGATTGTTAGTGTGGTCTTAACAATTGGTATTAGAGCTGTCGTGTCATAACACACAACCAAGAACAATGACGTCACACCGTGACAATATCAATCATAAACTCATTCATTTATAATCTTATAATTTCATAATCTCATAGTCTCATAATCTAGTTACATAAAAAATATCTCTGTTTATAACAAACCTCAACTTAAGATCAAAGAAAAGCTAACTTAAAACCTATGAAACTGGAGATTTGTTTTCTAAATAATTCATCCTATGTAAATCTAAAAGATTTCTAAACATCTTTCCTAAGAATCTATAAAAAATACTAATAAAATCTTTAAAACATTTGATTTAACTTAAGGTCTAAGACACATCTAACAAAAAAGGAAATGCCTTTATTTATAGGCTACAAAAGTTTTAAAATGTAATAAAATTTTAAAAGAATAAAAAACTTAAAATATATTTTTCTCTTGCAGTAACTGTAGTTGCTACAAGACTCATTTTTTTATTACTTTTTTTTTTACTTTGATGCCCACACACATCCCATTTCCAAAGTTCTACATCACTAATACTAACACCCTAGATTCTTGAGGGCACTGGCAAATCCTCATAGGATTCATGTCATTGTTGTATTGATGACGACGACGACAACAACAACAGCAAAACAATTTTTACCCCTAAGTTTTGGTTGGCTACATGTAGCATTTTCTTTTATTCAGCTTTGTTAAGGCCATCTCCTTAGTTAAATTAAATGTTCCTATATCCTTCTTAATTGCCTCCATTCAATGTCATTTAGGGCTTCATTCAGTCTTTATTGCTCCAATAATTATGATCTTATTACTTAACCTCATTGGCATGCCTTCATTGCACATACTCAAAAAATCTCAATTTAGTCTTCCCTGTTTTATCTTTAGAAGCGACCTTTAACTTCTTATGAGTACTTCATTTCTTATCATTTCTTAATGAATTACTAATGAATTACTAATCCATGGCAAAATTCTCATTTTTACTAATTTTTTGGATGTTGTTTCTTAGCTGGCCAATATGTTGAACCATGAAGTATTGTGGGTCTTACACGTCTTATTTGAATCTCGTCTTCCTATATCACACCATTGTTGGCTTGAAGACGTTAGTTTAAACATACTTGAATTGTACGGGTCATCATTGATTATTATTTGTGAATCAGAAATTTTTTTTACGTTTTTTCAGATACTAAATTGATTTCTCAAATAATTATTGATTTGTGAGTGTTGGTAACTGTAATGTTTAATTTGCTAAGTTTGTTTAAGATAATATACATCACATGTGTAACTTTGATATAGTTAGAGATTGTTTGATATGTTTCTTGCATGCTTCTTGCCGTGTGATTCTTCTGTTTCATCATTCTTGATTTGGCTTGCTTTGAGAGCAAAAGTTGGTACATTCCAAATATGTCAAAAGGTGCAGTTCATGTTAAATAAAAGACTTTTAGGAATTCCTTGTGGTTGTGTAGTAGCTAGGTCATTGTCACGCCATTTGTCACCTTATGTACTGACTGATAAATTCTAGAATTCTTTTAATAATTTATACAGAGAAATCAAAATGTTAAAGTATTCCTGCTTTCTAAATTGCCACTGGGCTTAGATTTCTGTTGTGCCTTTTCTCCTGTAACAATTCGATAGAACTTACTTGAAATAACTGTGTTATGATTTGTGAACCAGGCAAGGAAGTTGCAGCAGAAGGGATGGCAACCGAGATGGTTCAGAAAAGATAGAGAGGATGACACTTACCGGTATGTAGGAGGGTACTGGAAAGCAAGAGGAGGAGGAAAAAGGGACGGAATTCCTGACATATTTGGTCGGAACGAACCTTCTTCAACTGTTGAGTTGTAAAATCTCCATTTCGCTGCAGCTACGCCCATCAGTTCCTGATTGATCGATTACAGCTGAAGCATGAGCTTCTGCCTGCCGGAGTGTGGACAACTTTTTATGCAGCAGTTACCCATCGGAGTTGGAGGTCGAGGTTGGGAAGGTAAATGTAATGGCTGTTTGGGGGGTTGAATGAAAGTAATTTATGGTTGTAATGTTATTAATACCTCCCTCACCTGCTCAAATATTGATTCAGTTTTAGATAGATGGGACATTGATCTATCTTGTAACTGCTCAGAAAATTTTACCAACCCTGGGCCAACTTTGTAGTTGGTCTGCATGTGCAGTTTCTTACTAATGTTCTTCAAGCATCAATCATGGGACTTGATTCACTTGTCCATTCTGCATTGGGTTGAAATTTTTTTTCATGAACTCTTCAGCAATTGCGTTGATAGCAACATTACTTCCCACCAAGCTCTTTAGTTGCCCTTTACTTGCTGATCCTAATATCAAAGAAGAGAATGTAAGAGCTTGTTCGCTTGTCTGTGATGAAATAAGCTTATTAGGCGCGATATGATCCAGATTTCGTAGCAGTACTCGAAACTCGTCTTGGTGTTTTCAGGTGAATTGTTCCTAACCTGTGTAGAATGACCCATGTTGCATCGAATGAGGTTGCAGTTTCTCTCAAACAAAAACCTCAATATTGTAGATTAATAATGACTTTCATATTCATCAAACTGAATGTAACTAGTTGAAGAGTCGAATCATGTTGAATGCATAGGTTCCTTCGGTGAAGGAGGTAAATCAAAGGTCTTCTACTTCTTACTAGATGAGTAATGCTAACCAGACTAGCGATTTATGAATCAATAACGGGAAGGGAATTGAAAAGTGACATGCTAGAACATAAATCTGAGAATGTACCTCATTGAAGAGGGGCACACTAGGATGTAAATCTGAGAACGCATATAACTCATTGAAGAATGACATGCTGTTGAATACGTAACAGTCCATTGATGAGGCACGCTTTCTGAATGAGTAATGCTAATAAGACTAGTGATTTGTGGATCATTAATCTCCCAATGGTGAGAAGGAAATTGATGAATGCTATGCTGTTGAATACCTGTGGTTTATATAATGAATAAAATCTTTACATGTATGTCTTATAACTTTCAAATCTACAAAAGTATTTTCTGACTCTCTACTGATTCTGTTACTTCTAATTGAATAAAATCTTAAATAAGCAAAAAATTCAGTTCAGGGGAGAATGATGGTCATGTGCTACTTCACTGCCAATCATGATAGACAACCTCAATGATAAATTATTTTTGGTCCGGAGAGCTGAGGAAACCTTCTTAACAAATGATCTTCACAATCTCTTAAACTTAATCTCTACAATTTTAACACTTATTAGAAATGGCCTTCATATATATATATATATATATATATATATATATATATATATATATATATATATATATGTGTGTGTGTGTGTGGCGCGCGCGCGCGCGCGCGCGCGAGAGAGAGAGAGAGAGAGAGAGAGAGAGAGAGAGAGAGAGATGTACCTCAGCCGCCACTGAGAGAGAATCTCTCAGCTGGCGCTTTAATATGGTCGCAGCTGACTGCGATATGGTCACAGTCCTAAAAAAATCATATATTTTCAGTGTAATTAGGGCTGCAACTATGGTAGCAGTCCTCAGAAAAAGACTGTGACCCTCAGAAAAAGATTGCAACTATGGTAGCAGTTTTTGGAAAAATACTGCGATTTGATAACAATCCTCACAAAAACTACGGCCATGGTAGCAGCGCCCAAAATTGTGGGTAAAATTCAGCCACATCGCACCAGCTGAGAGAGTCTCTCTCAGCTCGCGGCTAAGGTACAAATCCCTCTCTCTCTCTCTCACACACACACACACATAGGGTTACTGTATCTCAGCCGACAGCTGAGAGAGTTTCTCAGCCGGCGGGACGTGGCAACATAATAGCCACGAATTTGACATTAATTTTGGCGAAAAAAAAACTAAAAAATTCCCGCCCGAGTTAGTATAAGTCACTTCAAATCGCTTTGACGAAAATTCCCTCCCTCAAAACTTTTTACTGTATGTAAAACCTTTCCTTTCAAAAAAAAATTATAGATCTAAATTTTCAGTTGATCAATTTGAAAAAAAATATTGCTATGTTTTTTCCAAATTTGCTGATCATTTTCGTTCAAAATTAGTTTTTTTAAAAAATATCTGCTAAAGATGGCGCCAAAGAAATCATCCGCGGAAAAAGGTAATGGGGAAACCCAGAAATTTTTTTTTTAGGGTTTGTAAATTTTAATAGTTATATTTTTTTTTCAGATTTGATTCCATTTTTACTTTTTTTTAGAAATATTCCTATTTTACTTAACTTAAATTAAAAGTGTTTGATGAACTGTATTTTTACGAAAACTTTTTGATTTTTTTACGAAATCTTTTTTGATTTTTTTAAAATTTTCAAGATTTTTGGTTTTTTAAAAAATAATTAAATATTTTTTTTAAAACTTGCAACCATGGTCGCAAATAAGAGAGAAGATTCGCAAACTTGCGATCATGAATCACTTTTTAAATTTTTTAAATTTTTTAACACAGCGACCAAGGTCAAATTTTTTTCATTCTCTTTATGTCGACTTGGATCGCAGTTATCTGAATTAGCATCTTAGCTTTATGCGACCTTGGTCGCAGACTTTAAAAATTATTTGTTTTAAAAATTATTCACCTCCATATTTTTTAAGGTTTTTTTTACTAAAAGCTTGGTCGCAGTGTTACCGTTCGTTTTCTCCTTTTTGGGTATGGTCACAGTCTGTTAACTAAGTTAGCCTGATTGAATATTGCGACCCTGGTCGCAGTATGATGATACAAAAGCCCCTTCATGGTAAATTATTTTGGCTAATTACAAAATTGCAGTGCGACCTTGGTTACAATGTATTATATTCTACTAAATTAGATTAATTGGGCACTGATATATTATACTGCGACCCTGGTCGCTGTATGAAGAAACAAAGGATATCATTGGTAAATTATTTTGTTTAATTAAAAAATTGCGACTGAAGTCGCAGTGTAATATATCAGTGCGATCTTGGTCGTAGTGTATTATAGTTTATTAAAGACTGTTGCGACCAAGGTCGCAGTCTTTTTTTTCTTTTCAATTTTTATATAAAGGTATTGCGACCTAGTATTTTATACTAATATTTTTAATATTTTTGCATCTATAGGTAAGCAAGAATTGAAGGTTCGTCCTATGAGATCGAGCCTAAAGCCTATGTGCGAATTTATAAGAAAATTCAAAAAGCACATTCAGGCCGATTTTGTAGATGCGATGAAGGAGACCCTGTTTGGCCCAATATTCATGGCCTTCTATATTGAGGAGTTTAGTGCTGAAAAAGGTCTAAAATCAAATATTAGTGTGCTGAAAATTGTAGACCAATACCTTTATAAATGGGGGCAAACAAATTGAGTTAACAGTAGAGGATGTTGCCCTTACTTTTGGTCTACCTATCAATGGGGAGGATTTTATTATGAATAAGACCTGTACAATGAAGGACATGGGGGTTATAAAACATTATTTCCCTAATATAAAAAAGATCATGAAAGTATCCATTGAAGAAGCTTTGGATGATCTTCTGGTCAAGAAATGAAGGGACTGAAGTAGATGTGACAAAGGATAAACAGTTTGAGCAGCAAGTGACTTTAAATGAAATTATAAGAGACAGACAAAGACTTGCAGCTCAAGACTTAATACTAACGAGCCACATTTGATTCTTATATGTTTGTACTTAATTGCTCATTTGTACCCATTAGATGTACTAGTATACCCTAGTTTTGATGATTCTCGCATTTCAACCTATATTCCCTATTTTTGGACATGTTTTTTTTTCATGATAATGGGTTTAGCTTCATGTGTATGTTAATTTTATTTAAAACTTTAGATATACATGTATACCCTTGAGTCACTTGCTTTTCATACAAATTCTATTAAGGACTCGTTTATTTTTGGGATATGTATGTATACTCGTAGTTTTTAACAAAACATATATATACCTTGAAGCCTATTATTTTGATGATTTTTCATATTTTTTAAAGGAATTTTCATATCGAGCTTCATCGCCTAGTTCCATGATTTTATTGATTACATGACTCTTGCACTCACATCATGCTTGTTTACTCATAATTTTTGTTTTCATGAGCTTTATATGTGCTATATAGACTTTAAGTGTCAATCATCGTGTGATTTACATGTTTCATGGAATATATTCATATTTATTCCTTACTTGAAGGATTTCACACTAGTTTTCAAACTATTCATTATGTTTCAATTGGTAGAGTTTTCAAATATGTTAAACTATTTTCAAATCTTATTTTTTGAAAACCCCACCAAACCCTAGGGAAGATGGTTGGGCGACCATGCCTTGTACGCTCTAATTGAAAATCTTTTTAACATGTGCAAGATTAGGGTGGATAGTTATGAGAAATACACATGAACTTCATGAAATTCTATTTCTGTATACTCATATATATTTTCTTGTATATGTATGCTTCAAATTTTAAATAATATCAACTTCAAATGGTATTTATATTTTCATACATATATATGTGTTTTGATTGTGCTTATTATATCTGAAATCACCTAGAGAGGGGGGTGAATAGGTGATAAGGCTAATTTAGGAACTAAATGCGGAATTACAAAACTAATTTGCAACAACACCTAGTGCAACCAACGAGTGTAGCCGAATTCCCCGTGAAGGGCTCTAACTAACTCCTCTTGATTCCTCTGAATAAGAGTTGAGGCGCTATATGAAGCTCTCGTGGTTAAGCACAAGTGAGGCACACAAGCAAACATAACCAAGCATATAGGTATAAGCAATATGAATCAATGCAAGACACAACACAAGCATATAGATGATATGGCAATATGAATGATGCAATGCACAACACAAAGTAGAGAGAGAGAGAGAGAGAGAGAGAGAGAGAGAGAGAGTTAAGAGTCAATGGATCAAACGCAAACAACAAGATGTGTTTCGAGGTTCGAGCACCGAGCTCTACATCCCCGCCTTCACCGAGAAGGATTTCTAATCCACTAACTTGTCCACCTAGGACTCCCACCGAGGGAACCTCCACCGAGGAGGATTTGTACAACAACCGGGAGTACCGAACTCCTCTCTCAACCAACAACCTCTACTGAGGTAATACAAATACAATCCACCTCTACCGAAGAGGGATACAAGCCAACTCCAACTCCACCTCACCAAGAGGGAGTAAACAACAATCTCAACCTCTACAAAAGAGGGAGCAACCAACAACCCAAATCCACCTCTACCAAAGAGGGATACAACAATGAAGGGGTTTACAACTTGGTGGTATGTCTCAACCACAAACACTTTCCTTTCCCACAAATAAAAGATCCTATAGAATATGATAGAGTGATATAGCTCAAGTGGAAATCAAGGTGTTTTTGGAAATCAAATAACAAAGAAAAACTACTTGAGAAACCTCTTGTAAATGATAGAAATGAAGATTCAAAACAATATCCCAAAAACCTAGTTTCTTTGATTTTTCCAAAAACCCTTGAAAACAAAAACAAAGATGAAATCTTTAAGCTTTAAAACAGTTTTGAATGCTTGTAAAAACACTGGAGAGATCTGGAATTTTTGGCTCAAAAATCTTGGAGAAAAACCCATACAAATGGGGTATTTAAAGTCCCATTGGAAAACTAGCCGTTGGAGCTGAACTGGCAGCTCTGGCGGCTGGCGGTCGACCGCCCGGTCGACCGCCAACGGTCATATTTTTGACCGTTGGCAACCCTCTGGTCCGGTCGACCGCCCGGTCGACCGGCCCAAGTGCCAGCCCAACGTGCACAGATCTGTGCACGTCGGTCGACCGATCGGTCGACCGACTCTGGGTCCGGTCGACCGGTCGGTCGACCGCCAGAGCCTGTCAGGCACTGTTCTGGGTCAGAAACTGGGTTTAAAAATATTCTAATAAATCTCATAAATCTTCTAAAAATTCACAAAAATAGTTTGTAACATAATATATAATATATAAACATGTGATAAAAAATTCAACACAAATATCAAACATTATGAACCAGTTTTGTGTTATGGAAAAATTACCGAAAACCAAAAACTGTATTTTTCTAAACTTTGATTTTTCAATAGGAAATTTGATTTTTCCTAAAACTCATTTAAATACAAAAACATGATACTTAAACACATTTAGGCATGATGCATATGGACATAGGTCCAATATACATGAAATATATATATATATATATATATATATATATAATATATATATATATCATTGTTTTTGTCTTTAATTCCAAAAATATGTTTTGTTAAAATACCAAAACACTAAAACACATGGATAGGCATATCAAATAAGTTTGTTTAGATATGAAACATGTATGTATATAGAACATATCTAATATACATTTAAACTATTTAAACTTGTTTTGATCTAACTATCCATGAAAACCAATAACGGTTAAACCAAAAACCGAAATACCGAATCCAAAACATAAAACGTGTGTGCATTATGAACTTGAGCATATCACAGTATTCTAATCTTTACAAATGGATCTAAACACAAAACTAAACTAGGTACCGAAGTCTTCTTGATGAACACGTCTTCAAGCCGACTCGATCCAA
Organism: Agave tequilana; assembly: GCA_038442645.1. Taxonomy (NCBI): domain Eukaryota; kingdom Viridiplantae; phylum Streptophyta; class Magnoliopsida; order Asparagales; family Asparagaceae; genus Agave; species Agave tequilana. The sequence goes on from JAVJIF010032551.1 coordinate 17,783, forward strand.
AACTCGATCCACCGAGCTTGACTCCAACGAGTGCTATATATGATCTTGATGCTCGGGCTCTGGAATCATCATGTGAAAACTTTCGGATCACGGAGTTTTGAAGCAATCACCAACTAATATCTTGACTAATAATCTGAAACTAAACATCACAAGATTATTAGTAAATATAACTACATGAGTAAATTGTCATCAAAACTAGAGTGAAAGGCCTCTGGGCCAACAATCTCCCCCTTTTTGATGATGGCAAAACTCATGGAGTTATATATGCATGGATCTAAAGTTAAGCTTTAAAGAAGCTCCCCCTTAACTCATGCATAGGAAATAAGCAATAAGATATGGCAATGAAGCACATGCATAAATAAACATGTATGTAAATATAAGGAGATAAACATGCCAATCAAAATATAAAACTCATAAATTCTTTTTCTCCTATTTGCAAAACAAAACATATATGCATAAACGTAAATCCTGAAAACATGCATATATACCAAATACTTCTCCCCTTTTTTGTCAATCATCAACAAAGGGTCAAAGTAAAAACAAATCAATAAATTCTTCTCCCCCTTTTTGTTCAAAACAAGGAATTAACTAAAGGGTAAAACAAATAATTCAATAAATAGATATATGCGATATACATTCATGAAGAGGAAGACGCTAAGTTAACTTCCCTACATATATGCATTACATGAAGAAAGGATGACAAGCCCTAATTCACATAACACAAAATATGCAATGCATAAGAAGAGATGTGAAGCTCCCCCTACACACGTGTATCGCATAAAAAGAGTTATCAAGCTCCTCAATATAAGATACACTCAACATGAATCTATATGTAGAAGAGATGTTAAGCTCCCCTTGCATATATGCAATCATATCAAAACACTTTTAACATATCTTATTAAAACACAATTTTGAATTTTCTCAATAAAATAAATTTTGAGATATCTTAGTAAATCAAATTTTAAAACACCAATATAAATCTTCATGGATACCAATTGAAAGAAATAGATCAATAGATACCAATTGTGAATATTTGTCATTTAGAACATATGATACCAAAATAAAATCAATTTTCAACATAAAGTGTGGGAGTAGAAATCAACGGTAAACAAAATACCAATTGAAAGATAAAAATACGAATTTTCTCCCCCTTTATGAAATACCAACTAAAAAGATACATAAGCTTGTGTTTAAAATATCAATTGAAACAGATGGTCATTAAAAATTCAAGTTTAGCATAAACATATATATGTATGAAAAATTAGATACCAATCGAAATTGATACAATTTGAAGTGAAAGCATACATACATAAAAATATATATGAGTATACAAGAAATGTCAATATTGATACCAATTGATAGAATCCAATGATACCAATTGAAACAATCCAATGATATCAAGAGTATATCTCATATTTCCTACCACCAAATCATGCTTAAGTTTAAAATTATTTTCAATATAAAACATACAAGGCATGGTCGCCCATCCAACCGCCCGTGGAAGGTAGGGGTTTTCAAAAATAGGTTTGAAAATATAGTATGTTTGAAAACTCTACCATAACGAAGAATCTCGCAACTAGTTAAATGGGAAATCTTATAAACTAGTACGAAATCCTTCAAGCCAGGAATAAAATAAAATTATATTTCATGAAATACATGTAAATCACATGGCACTAAACACTCAAAATCTATAAAGCCCATACATACTCATGAAAACATAATCATGAGAAATATTTTAAATGAAGTGAGTGTACAAGTGTTATGTGACACAAACAATCATGAAAATAGACATTCAAGCTCAATATTCCTCAAAAACATGAAAATCATCAAAACTCAATTTCTTCAAGGCATATGTATGTCAAGTACAAACTAAAGTATACATACATATCCAAACATAACGAGTCCACAAATGTATATGCATGAAGGCACGTGGCTCAAAGGATGTATATGTATAAATAATAGTTTGGACAAGATAGACATATACATGAAGTTAAATAAAAATCACATGAACATGAAAACAAAAATAGGAATACAAGTCAAATGCATGAATCATCAAAACTAGACTATACTAACACATCTAATGGGTACAAATGAACATTCAAGTACAAACATATAAAGATCTATTTGTGGCCCACTATATGTACAAGTATAAATCCTAGTCTTAATGAAAACTAACATTTAAACATATATTCAAAACAAGAAGCATAAAACGAGATATAAATCATCATGATAATCATAAAAACAATCATTATATAAATCCACATGATATTAGAGCTATGATAAACATGATAGCTAAACATATGCGAGAACACAAAAATAATGATCCATATTAAACATGGGTGTCTCAAAAGCTATACATGCATGTCAAGGATCTAATAATCATGGCATTATCATAATAATCTATAAACATCAAAACATGCTATAGACAATGATATGAAAGCATGTAAATATAAATGGGAGTTAGAGATCGATACCAAACCAATGAAGGCACTTCTCTAGTTCTCCAAACCAAGGTGGTCCTCCCACCAAATATCCCTTGAAAGTGATGCATCCAAATATTCCACATAAAGCTCGAAACGCATCCACTCCAAGGTACCGATACTCTTACATCATGCGAGAGAGCCCACACCTACATCAAATACAAGAGGGGTGGTCTTTGGTACCCATACTCTTTTGGGTCCATGAGGGTTAGCATCTTTCTTAACCCAAACAAATTTATTTGCTAAATTTACATTATATATCTTATCAAAACAAAATTTAGCAAGGTGGCCCTTACGTCCACAATGTGTACAAGTGTACACATGAGCATACATGTGATGGGTGTGACCGTGAGAAGCATGTGTATGCCGTGGAGGGTGTGCATGCATAGATGGAACTTGTTTCTTTCGAAACAAAGATTCCAAACGTGTATGACTCAAAACACATTGGCTCAAAGTGGAGCCCAAACAATCCATATTCTTCTTTAGCATAGATATATCATTTTTAATTAAAGAAGAAGTGTGGCATGCAATAGGTGAACTAGGTGAAACTACCCTAGCATGGCAAACATGTGAATCTATATTATTTTTCAAAGATTCATTTTTCTTTAAACAAACTTCTAAATCATTTGAAATAGAAATTATTTTGTTTTTCAAAGAAATATTCTCTTTTACTACAAAATCAACTTTTGAAGACAATTTTTCATTTTTCTTCAAAATATCATTACAATCATTTTTATTTTTTAAAATTCATTTTCTTTTAAGGCAAGGTCTAGTTGAGATTTCAATAAATCCCTTTCATTAGAAATCTCCTCTTTCTCTTGCAAAATCAAACCAAGTTTAGAAGACAAATTTTCATTTTCTTTATTTAAATCAAGAGTCTTCTTTTTCAAAAGGTTATATTTTTCTATCAATTTTTCACAAACAATAGAAAGTTCTTCATTTAAAGTGTTGGGATCAACATGCTCATTACTAGAAGAACTAGCATCATCACAATCTAGTTGAGATTCCGATTGTACCTCAAGGGAGTCATTCCTTTGGACCATGAAGCATTGTGGCTCGGATTCTCCACTAGATTCTTCCTCCTGTTGATTTGGCAATTGAAGCTTGGAGGTGGTCAACCTGTTCCACACTGTAAAGGCGGAATCAAAGTTAGAAACAAGCATAAGATAATATTTAGAAAGCGTGCTTCTAATAGCCTCAAGGGCTTGTGTATTGGCCCCTATATGATTGCGGTACCAAGATAGCATTTCTTGGTAGCGGCAAGGAAAACATGCAAGCCTAAGGTTTTCAAATACATGGACTTCCTAAATTTTCACATGTCAATGTTGGAAACATCAAACATGGGAGGTGACAAGCAATCCATGAGTGTGTGCAAACAAATATACGTGCAAATACAAAAGATAGATTAGCAAACCAAGATCTCACTCCTTGGTGGTTAAACTAAATATCAGGAGCGTAGGCTCTGATACCAATTGAAATCACCTAGAGGGGGGATGAATAGGTGATAAGGCTAATCTAGGAACTAAATGCGGAATTACAAAACAAATTTGTAACAACACCTAGTGCAACCAACGAGTGTAGCCGAATTCCCCGTGAAGGGCTCTGGACTAACTCCTCTTGATTCCTCTGAATAAGAGTTGAGGCGCTATATGAAGCTCTCGTGGTTAAGCACAAGTGAGGCACACAAGCAAACACAACCAAGCATATAGGTATAAGCAATATGAATCAATTCAAGGCACAACACAAGCATATAGATGATATGGCAATATGAATGATGCAATGCACAACACAAAGTAAAGAGAGAGTTAAGAGTCAATGGATCAAACGCAAACAACAAGATGTGTTTCGAGGTTCGAGCACCGAGCTCTACGTCCCCGCCTTCACCGAGAAGGATTTCTAATCCACTAACTTGTCCACCTAGAACTCTCACCGAGGGAACCTCCACCGAGGAGGATTTGTACAACAACCGGGAGTACCGAACTCCTCTCTCAACCAACAACCTCCACCGAGACAATACAAGCACAATCCACCTCTACCGAAGAGGGATACAAGCCAACTCCAACTCCACCTCACCAAGAGGGAGTAAACAATAATCTCAACCTCTACCAAAGAGGGAGAAACCAACACCCAAATCCACCTCTACCAAAGAGGGATACAACAATGAAGGGGTTTACAACTTGGTGGTATGTCTCAACCACAAACACTTTCCTTTCCCACAAATAAAAGATCCTATAGAATAGGATAGAGTGATATAGCTCAAGTGGAAATCAAGGTGTTTTTGGAAATCAAATAACAAAGAAAAACTACTTGAAAAACTCTTGTAAATGATAGAAATGAAGATTCAAAACAATATCCCTAAAACCTAGTTTCTTTGATTTTTCCAAAACCCTTGAAAACAAAACAAAGATGAAATCTTTAAGCTTTAAAACAGTTTTGAATGCTTGTAAAAACACTGGAGAGATCTGGAATTTTTGGCTCAAGAATCTTGGAGAAAAACCCATACAAATGGGGTATTTAAAGCCCCATTGGAAAACTAGCCGTTGAAGCTGAACTGACAGCTCTGGCGGCTGGCGGTCGACCGCCCGGTCGACCGCCAACGGTCATATTTTTGACCGTTGGCAACCCTCGGTCGACCGGCCGATCGACCGATGTAATACCCCTCTCCCGGAATACGTACTTAGATACGTATTCAGTCTTTCGATCGTATTTTCGATTTACCTTCCGTATTGGACCGATTTTAATTTCAAATATCATTTTCCAATATTTTAGATTTTATGTGATTTTCTGGAATTTTCTGGAATTAAAATGAATTTCTTCAAAACCGGTGTCGGCCAGTGCCGCTGACCGATTCCCGAATTTTTATCTTCCAAACAGTTAGGAATTTTTAGAAAGTCCTTTAGACTTTATTCCTTAGAATCATATTTCTTACTTATACACTTTTTCTGAGAATTTTATGAATTTATGAAAATTCTTTCGGAGTCGGTAAATAACTGATTCCGGGATTTTTAATTTTAAAACTATACAGTATTTCTTCAAACGAATTTCACCATGAGTCTTCAAATATTATTCTTAATTTTTGGTAAAATTTTCAGATCATTCCGAGATATTTGAATTTCGGACATTTTTTCAAATAATTGCAAAATCCCACTCAATTTCCACCTCATTTCCCACTCACTTTCCCACCTAACCCCACTCATTCTCTCTCTCTCCCACAGCCGGCCAAGTGGCCAGGTGAGGGACACCTCACCCCTCCCTTTTTGCAAGAAAGCCCCTCTCATCCATCTAAATTCCAACCCCTTTACAAAAATCCCAACCTTATAAATACATCTTCATTTGCAAATCACTCTTTTTCTCCTCTTTCACTTCAACAAGAGAAGCTTCTCCAAAAAATCCTCTCCTTCTTCAACCAAAACCCTAGCTCCAAGAACTCTCCAAGCTCTTCATCCCCAGCTCAAGCCTCTTCCTTGGAGTTTGGATCGTGGCTCTCTCCGTCGCCAAGGATCATTTGGGAGCTACCTCGTCGTCAACAACCTTTTCGAGCTCACTAACTCAAATCCACCTTTCCAAGTGAGTATATCTACTCACCAAGGCTAGTCCATCTTCTTGTGTACTTGTGTTGATAGATCAGGTCCCCTTATGTCATAAAAATCCTATTTTTAGACTATTAAGACCAACCCCACAAAAATCTGATTTTTGACCTAACAGCAGCAGATTTCAGAGGATCGGTCGACCGGCAGTCGACCGATCACTCGACCGATGTGCACAACGTGCACAGTTTTGAGCTGACGGTCGACCGGCAGTCGACCGATCACTCGACCGGCCTAAGGATTTAGTTGTGTCGGTCGACCGGCAGTCGACCGACAGTCTACCGACCAAACCTGGAGCTCACGGCCCTGTAGCGGTCGACTGGCAGTCGACCGACAGGCGACCGTTAGTTATATCCCCGGTCGACCGGCAGTCGACCGGAGGTCGACCGATAGTCTAATTCTGGGCCAAAATTTCTGATTCTTTCCCTTTCTGATTTTTTATCTTACCCTGATACATGTATGATATATTAGTCTGGTTTATGCTTCATACTTGTACTGCATGACATGTTACTTGATGGATCTTATCTTATTATACTTCATGACTTGTTGTTACATACTGTCATTCCATAACTTGTTAAATACGAAGTATCTCCACCTCTTCATGCTATCACTAAAACACCAAGCATGATATACCCGACTTTTGTATAAAATAGACCAACTTACATTGGGTCAGGGGGAAACATGCGGATATCGATATGTGTTCGTGTTTACAGTGATTTTAGGTATATTGTACAATTATGATTCCGGTCTAACCTGTGGTACTCCAGGGGACCGAGGGGAGTGCTTGCTCCCTATTCCTGATTACTGTCATGACAAGGGCATACATAAGTCCCTCCTGTTAGGCCTTGTGGCTGGTTCCGTCATCAAGCAACGGAACACCCTGGACCGTGGTCCCGGGCATGCACGGGACCCACTGTAAACATAGTTCGTCGATACAACCGCTGTTTCCAATAACAGCCTTGCTTTACTAGGATATGGATCTATGTGCTCTGGGACGCTGGGTCACATAGCTAGATATCACAGTAAGACAAGTAATAATAATAAGACGTTAACTGTAGATTTATTGCATATGACCTTACCTTATTGAGTTTACATCACTTGTTATTCGTTGCTATTTATTACTACTCCATTATCTTTATTCATGATCCTTAGTCACTTGGCTATCTTTTATTTATTGTTATATGTCTTGACCCCTTGGATTTGCATATTCAGATTCCGAGGCTTGGAACGAAGTGGAGCCTTCCACAGAGGACCGGGCTTATCTTTGCGAGCAGGCTGACCAGCTCTAGTCCCATCGTGCCCGACTCTTCCTTTTGGTTCACGGGATCTCCATCCATTACGTGAGCATTTTGTGTTTCTGGTTGTATATTGTTCCTTTTGGACTTGGGTTGTGATAAAGACACTTGTAAAGTGATATTGCTTATCATAACTTGTATAACTTTGTATTTGTATCTTGTAAGTTGGCATATGATTATACCACGCTTTGTGTTGTACTCTGATACTTGTTGTACTTAATGCTTAGCGTATATACGTGGGGGCACCTTCTGACCTACGTATATGCGTTGCAGCGACGTCCCCGTATCCGTGGGATCGGGGCGTTACAGGTTGGTATCAGAGCCTAGGCTCTCAAACCTAAAAGTACAATCAAGTGGCAAATTCTAGTAATTTGCTAATGCCAACTACAATGTACAAAGTTATCTAGTCCTCCTTGATTCCGTCCTTGATTCATTTCCTCGTGTCCTAAACTCCTTTTATTTGTTTCCAATTCCAGATCTTATCCCTTTCGATATGGAGAGGCGATCGGGTCGTAACAACATCGGGCAAGTACCGAATGGACCCGTAGGAGGGGAGAGTGCTGATATTCTGAAGGTCATTCAGACCATGATGGAGAACCAGCAGCAGCAGACTGAGCTCCTCAGGCAGGAGTTAGCAGCCCCGAAGGAGCAAAGACCTGGGAACGTGTCAGACTTCCGGCGGTTGCAACCGGCCATCTTCACGGGAGTCGAGAAACCATTGGATGCTGAACAATGGTTGACGGACACCACCGATCTGCTGAACGCTGCCCGGGTGCCTAAGGAGAACCAAGTGGAGGTTGCCAAGATTCAGCTGAAGGACATAGCTCGGACTTGGTGGTTAGCCGAAGAGGCCAGACTGGAGAAGCCTGTCTCCTGGGATACTTTCTCCAAGAGCTTCTACAGTCGATTCTTCCCTGCTACTGCTCAGAAGGACATGGAGGAGCAGTTCATCAGACTACAGCAAGGGAACAAGTCCGTGGATGAGTATGCCGCGGAGTTTCTCAGACTGAGCCGCTTTGCCCCGTACATGGTGACGGATGGGGAGAAGAGGGCAAGCAGGTTTCAGCAAGGTCTGCAGATGGACATACAGGTCCTCTTGATGCCCCAGCAGCTGAAGACCTATTCAGAAGTTCTCACCATCGCTCGAGAGGTGGAGCGTGGGTTAGAGAAGAAGCAAGAGGATCAGATGAAGAACCAGGCCATGAAGAGGCCGTTTGTACCAGTGGGTAGAGGAGGACCATACAGAGCAGCGAAGGTTCAGGCCAGGCAACCATTCAGAGCAGTTCCTTACCAGATGGCTCGACCAGGTCTTATCTGCAACTTTTGCCAGAAACCAGGACACTCTCAGCAGAATTGCCGGAGGGCAAACGGATTGTGTTTGGTGTGTGGAGCACGAGACCATGCCGTAGAGACCTGTCCACACAGGAGAATGGGGTTTGCTAACCAAACCTTGCCGGCACCTCAAGAGCAGAATGGACAGAGGGTACTACCAGGGCCAGTTGGGCAGAGGAACCAGGGACCAGTGATGAGGAGAGCTCTTCCCCTTCCTCCACCGCATGTTGTTCGCCCAGTGCAGAGAGGAGCCAGGACGGCAGCAGGGCGTGGTAGAGGTCAGGCCTACAACCTGACAGCAGAGGAGGCTGAGGCTTCAGAGGAGGTGATTACAGGTAACATCAGAGTTCATTCAATACCTGTTCTCGCTCTCTTCGATTCAGGTGCATCCCACTGTTATATCTCCGATCATTTTGTGGCTTTACATTCTATACCTGTTAAGGCTTTAGACCGCAAATGGGAGATAAGTACAGGGAATGGGGTAGTTATATCTTCTAGAGTTTGTGCTGACTGTCCAGTGGAACTTTGTGAGAAGATCTTGGCCATAGATATGCTCGTACTAGACACCAAGGGGTACGACGTAATCTTAGGCATGACCTGGCTCAGTCAGTACTATGCAGTGATTGACTGTAGAGGAAGGAAGATCAATTTCAGAATCCCACTTCAGCCGGAGTTCCAGTTTAGTGGAGAGGTGAAGCCTGCTAAGAAGAAGATTCAGATGACCACTTCGGGGGTTCAGAAGGGAGTGCCAGTGTGGGATGAATTTCCAAAAATCTTTACTGAGATCTCAGGGCTTCCACCGGAGAGGATAATTGAGTTCTCCATTGATACAATTCCAGGAGCAGCTCCTATATCCAAGGCTCCGTACAGGATGGCACCGACGGAGTTAGAGATTTTGAAGAAGCAACTGCAGGAATTTTCAGACAAGGGATTGATTCGGCCAAGCACTTCACCATGGGGCGCTCCAGTGCTATTGGCGAATAAGAAGGATGGTGGTAAGAGACTTTGTATTGATTATAGGGAATTGAACAAAGTCACCATCAAGAACAAATACCCTTACCCAGGATTGATGATTTGTTTGATCAGCTTCATGGAGCCCGTGTATTTTCTAAATTAGATTTGCAGTCGGGTTACCATCAGCTGAGGGTGAAGAAGGAGGATGTTCCGAAGACGGCATTCAGGACCCGATATGGCCACTATGAGTTTCTAGTTATGCCTTTCGGAGTCACAAATGCCCCTGCAGTTTTCATGGACTTGATGAACCGAGTGTTCTCTCCTTATCTGGATCAGTTTGTAGTTGTATTTATAGATGACATCCTGATCTATTCAAAGAATAATAGGGAGCATGCAGAGCACTTGATGATTGTGTTGCAGACTCTTCAGCAGGAGCAGCTTCATGCCAAGAGGAGCAAGTGTGAATTCTGATTGGACAGCATAGCTTTCCTTGGACACATAGTTTCAGCAGAAGGAATTTCAGTGATCCTAGTAAAGTCCAGGCAGTGAAGAATTGGCCAGTTCCGAAGACGGTGACTGAGATAAAGAGCTTTCTTGGACTAGCCGGATATTACAGGCGCTTTGTCCAGGATTTCTCTAGACTTGCAGCTCCGTTGACCAGGCTCACCAGAAAAGGGGAGAGATACATATGGACAGAAGAATGTGATGCAGCATTTGAGCAGTTGAAGCAGAGGCTTATTTCAGCTCCAATCTTGAGGACTCCTTCAGGAAGAGGAGGGATGGTCATTTTCTGTGATGCATCAGGTAAAGGCCTGGGGTGTGTGCTTATGCAACATGATCATGTTATAGCATATGCATCTAGGCAATTGAAGCCTCATGAGAGGAATTACCCAACTCATGACTTGGAGTTGGCAGCTGTGATATTTGCTTTGAAGATATGGAGGCACTACCTTCTGGGAGACAAAGTGTTGATATACACAGATCACAAGAGCCTCAAGTATATTTTCTCACAGAAGGAGTTGAATATGAGGCAGAGGAGGTGGTTGGAGCTTATGGCGGACTATGATATTGACTTGCAATATCATCCAGGCAAGGTCAATACCGTTCCAGATGCACTGAGCAGAATGCCAGAGAACAGAGTGCTAGTCCACCTTACTCAGCAGAGGGAGTTGATTCAAGAATTCATCAGATTGGATTTGATGTTGGTGCAAGGAGGTGATAAGGCAGGGCAATTCATGGCATTGCAGATCCAGTCATCATTGATAGAGGAGATCAAGGAAGCTCAGAAGGAGGACCCCAGATTACAGACATTCAGAGCTCAAGTAGAGGCTGGATTGAGGACTGATATCTGTATTCATCCAGATGGTGCATTGTATTTTGGAGGTAGACTCTGTGTTCCCCAAGGAGAAGTCAGACAGAAGACTTTGGAGGAAGCACACCGTTCAGCCTATTCTATACACCCTGGGGAAACAAGATGTATCAGGACCTGAAAAAGCACTTTTGGTGGAATGCTATGAAGAGAGAGAGAGATAGCCCAGTTTGTTGCCCAGTGCTTGGTTTGCCAGCAGATAAAGATCGAGCATCAGAGATCAGCTGGACTTCTTCAACCTTTACCGATACCCGAATGGAAGTGGGAGCACATCACCATGGATTTTGTGACGGCATTGCCTCGGAGTCCCAAGGGTAATAATGCGGTGTGAGTAATCATTGATCGCCTCACCAAGTCAGCTCACTTCATACCATTCAGGGTAGGTCAGTCGACAGAGGTTCTGGCAGATAAGTATATGAAGGAGATAGTTCGTCTGCATGGAGTTCCAGTCAGTATTGTATCACACAGAGACACCAGATTCAGATCTCATTTCTGGGAGAGTCTCCAAGAAAGTCTGGGGACTCGTCTGAAATTCAGTACTTCATATCATCCTCAGACAGACGGGCAATCTGAGAGGACTATCCAGATCCTTGAAGATATGTTGAGGGCTTGCATGATTGACTTCAGAGGATCATGGGAGGACCATCTTCATTTGGCTGAGTTTTCTTATAACAACAGCTATCAGGCAAGTATTAAGATGGCACCCTTTGAAGCATTGTATGGAAGGAAGTGCAGATCACCGACTTGTTGGGATGAAGTCGGTGAGAGGAGTCTTTTGGGACCAGAGATCCTGATGCAGTCGACAGAGAAAGTCAGGATTATCAGAGATCACCTCAAGGCTGCTCAGAGTAGACAGAAGAGTTGGGCAGACACTCTAAGGAGGCCATTGGAATTCCAGACCGGAGATCATGTGTTCTTGAAGATATCACCTACCAAGGGAGTAATCCGGTTCGGTACTCGTGGAAAGCTAAGTCTGAGATATATCGGCCCATTCGAGATCCTGGATCGTGTGGGAGAGGTGTCTTATAGATTGGCATTACCGCCATCTTTGGACGGGGTGCATAATGTTTTCCACGTGTCTCAGTTGAGGAAGTATGTCAGGGATGACAGCCATATTCTGGATCATTCCGAGCTGGAACTACAACCGGATTTATCATACCAAGAGCAGCCGGTGGCCATTCTGGATAGGAGTGTCAAGACACTGAAGAGCAAAGCTATTCCATTAGTGTTGGTGTCTTGGAACAGGCATGCGCCAGGGGAGGCCACTTGGGAACGAGAGGACGTTGTCCGGGAGCGTTATCCTCAACTCTTCACATCTTGATTTGGTAAGACTCTTTCCTTCTACTCTTCTCTACCGTTATCTTTCACCTTATGAAGTGCCTTCATCCGTATCTATCTGTTGCTTTTCCTGTTATCTTTCACCTTATGAAATTTCGAGGACGAAATTTTTGTAAGGTGGGTGGATTGTAATACCCCTCTCCCGGAATACGTACTTAGATACGTATTCAGTCTTTCGATCATATTTTTCGATTTACCTTCCGTATTGGACCGATTTTAATTTCAAATATCATTTTCCAATATTTTAAATTTTATGTGATTTTCTGGAATTTTCTGGAATTAAAATGAATTTCTTCAAAACCGGTGTCGGCCAGTGCCGCTGACCGATTCCCGAATTTTTATCTTCCAAACAGTTAGGAATTTTTAGAAAGTCCTTTAGACTTTATTGCTTAGAATCATATTTCTTACTTATACACTTTTTCTGAGAATTTTATGAATTTATGAAAATTCTTTCGGAGTCGGTAAATAACTGATTCCGGGATTTTTAATTTTAAAACTATACAGTATTTCTTCAAACGAATTTCACCATGAGTCTTCAAATATTATTCTTAATTTTTGGTAAAATTTTCAGATCATTCCGAGATATTTGAATTTCGGACATTTTTTCAAATAATTGCAAAATCCCACTCAATTTCCACCTCATTTCCCACTCACTTTCCCACCTAACCCCACTCATTCTCTCTCTCTCCCACAGCTGGCCAAGTGGCCAGGTGAGGGACACCTCACCCCTCCCTTTTTGCAAGAAAGCCCCTCTCATCCATCTAAATTCCAACCCCTTTACAAAAATCCCAACCTTATAAATACATCTTCATTTGCAAATCACTCTTTTTCTCCTCTTTCACTTCAACAAGAGAAGCTTCTCCAAAAAATCCTCTCCTTCTTCAACCAAAACCCTAGCTCCAAGAACTCTCCAAGCTCTTCATCCCCAGCTCAAGCCTCTTCCTTGGAGTTTGGATCGTGGCTCTCTCCGTCGCCAAGGATCATTTGGGAGCTACTCGTCGTCAACAACCTTTTCGAGCTCACTAACTCAAATCCAACCTTTCCAAGTGAGTATATCTACTCACCAAGGCTAGTCCATCTTCTTGTGTACTTGTGTTGATAGATCAGGTCCCCTTATGTCATAAAAATCCTATTTTTAGACTATTAAGACCAACCCCACAAAAATCTGATTTTTGACCTAACAGCAGCAGATTTCAGAGGATCGGTCGACCGGCAGTCGACCGATCACTCGACCGATGTGCACAACGTGCACAGTTTTGAGCTGACGGTCGACCGGCAGTCGACCGATCACTCGACCGGCCTAAGGATTTAGTTGTGTCGGTCGACCGGCAGTCGACCGACAGTCTACCGACCAAACCTGGAGCTCACGGCCCTGTAGCGGTCGACTGGCAGTCGACCGACAGGCGACCGTTAGTTTATCCCCGGTCGCCCGGGCAGTCGACCGGAGGTCGACCGATAGTCTAATTCTGGGCCAAAATTTCTGATTCTTTCCCCTTCTGATTTTTTATCTTACCCTGATACATGTATGATATATTAGTCTGGTTTATGCTTCATACTTGTACTGCATGACATGTTACTTGATGGATCTTACCTTATTATACTTCATGACTTGTTGTTACATACTGTCATTCCATAACTTGTTAAATACGAAGTATCTCCACCTCTTCATGCTATCACTAAAACACCAAGCATGATATACCCGACTTTTGTATAAAATAGACCAACTTACATTGGGTCAGGGGGAAACATGCGGATATCGATATGTGTTCGTGTTTACAGTGGTTTTAGGTATATTGTACAATTATGATTCCGGTCTAACCTGTGGTACTCCAGGGGACCGAGGGGAGTGCTTGCTCCCTATTCCTGATTACTGTCATGACAAGGGCATACATAAGTCCCTCCTGTTAGGCCTTGCGGCTGGTTCCGTCATCAAGCAACGGAACACCCTGGACCGTGGTCCCGGGCATGCACGGGACCCACTGTAAACATAGTTCGTCGATACAACCGCTGTTTCCAATAACAACCTTGCTTTACTAGGATATGGATCTATGTGCTCTGGGACGCTGGGTCACATAGCTAGATATCACAGTAAGACAAGTAATAATAATAAGACGTTAACTGTAGATTTATTGCATATGACCTTACCTTATTGAGTTTACATCACTGTTTATCGTTGCTATTTATTACTACTCCATTATCTTTATTCATGATCCTTAGTCACTTGGCTATCTTTTATTTATTGTTATATGTCTTGACCCTTGGATTTGCATATTCAGATTCCGAGGCTTGGAACGAAGTGGAGCCTTCCACAGAGGACCGGGCTTATCTTTGCGAGCAGGCTGACCAGCTCTAGTCCCATCGTGCCCGACTCTTCCTTTTGGTTCACGGGATCTCCATCCATTACGTGAGCATTTTGTGTTTCTGGTTGTATATTGTTCCTTTTGGACTTGGGTTGTGATAAAAGACACTTGTAAAGTGATATTGCTTATCATAACTTGTATAACTTTGTATTTGTATCTTGTAAGTTGGCATATGATTATACCACGCTTTGTGTTGTACTCTGATACTTGTTGTACTTAATGCTTAGCGTATATACGGGGGCACCTTCTGACCTACGTATATGCGTTGCAGCGACGTCCCCGTATCCGTGGGATCGGGGCGTTACAA
>JAVJIF010032552.1:0-42957 GCA_038442645.1 Agave tequilana
TGTAATACCCCTCTCCCGGAATACGTACTTAGATACGTATTCAGTCTTTCGATCGTATTTTTCGATTTACCTTCCGTATTGGACCGATTTTAATTTCAAATATCATTTTCCAATATTTTAGATTTTATGTGATTTTCTGGAATTTTCTGGAATTAAAATGAATTTCTTCAAAACCGGTGTCGGCCAGTGCCGCTGACCGATTCCCGAATTTTTATCTTCCAAACAGTTAGGAACTTTTAGAAAGTCCTTTAGACTTTATTGCTTAGAATCATATTTCTTACTTATACACTTTTTCTGAGAATTTTATGAATTTATGAAAATTCTTTCGGAGTCGGTAAATAACTGATTCCGGGATTTTTAATTTTAAAACTATACAGTATTTCTTCAAACGAATTTCACCATGAGTCTTCAAATATTATTCTTGATTTTTGGTAAAATTTTCAGATCATTCCGAGATATTTGAATTTCGGACATTTTTTCAAATAATTGCAAAATCCCACTCAATTTCCACCTCATTTCCCACTCACTTTCCCACCTAACCCCACTCATTCTCTCTCTCTCCACCGCCGGCCAAGTGGCCAGGTGAGGGACACCTCACCCCTCCCTTTTTACAAGAAAGCCCCTCTCATCCATCTAAATTCCAACCCCTTTACAAAAATCCCAACCTTATAAATACATCTTCATTTGCAAATCACTCTTTTTCTCCTCTTTCACTTCAACAAGAGAAGCTTCTCAAAAAAAATCCTCTCCTTCTTCAACCAAAACCCTAGCTCCAAGAACTCTCCAAGCTCTTCATCCCAGCTCAAGCCTCTTCCTTGGAGTTTGGATCGTGGCTCTCTCCGTCGCCAAGGATCATTTGGGAGCTACTCGTCGTCAACAACCTTTTCGAGCTCACTAACTCAAATCCAACCTTTCCAAGTGAGTATATCTACTCACCAAGGCTAGTCCATCTTCTTGTGTACTTGTGTTGATAGATCAGGTCCCCTTATGTCATACAAATCCTATTTTTAGACTATTAAGACCAACCCACAAAAATCTGATTTTTGACCTAACAGCAGCAGATTTCAGAGGATCGGTCGACCGGCAGTCGACCGATCACTCGACCGATGTGCACAACGTGCACAGTTTTGAGCTGACGGTCGACCGGCAGTCGACCGATCACTCGACGGCCTAAGGATTTAGTTGTGTCGGTCGACCGGCAGTCGACCGACAGTCTACCGACCAAACCTGGAGCTCACGGCCCTGTAGCGGTCGACTGGCAGTCGACCGACAGGCGACCGTTAGTTATATCCCCGGTCGACCGGCAGTCGACCGGACGTCGACCGATAGTCTAATTCTGGGCCAAAATTTCTGATCCTTTCCCTTTCTGATTTTTTATCTTACCCTGATACATGTATGATATATTAGTCTGGTTTATGCTTCATACTTGTACTGCATGACATGTTACTTGATGGATCTTACCTTATTATACTTCATGACTTGTTGTTACATACTGTCATTCCATAACTTGTTAAATACGAAGTATCTCCACCTCTTCATGCTATCACTAAAACACCAAGCATGATATACCCGACTTTTGTATAAAATAGACCAACTTACATTGGGTCAGGGGGAAACATGCGGATATCGATATGTGTTCGTGTTTACAGTGGTTTTAGGTATATTGTACAATTATGATTCCGGTCTAACCTGTGGTACTCCAGGGGACCGAGGGGAGTGCTTGCTCCCTATTCCTAATTACTGTCATGACAAGGGCATACATAAGTCCCTCCTGTTAGGCCTTGCGGCTGGTTCCGTCATCAAGCAACGGAACACCCTGGACCGTGGTCCCGGTCATGCACGGGACCCACTGTAAACATAGTTCGTCGATACAACCGCTGTTTCCAATAACAACCTTGCTTTACTAGGATATGGATCTATGTGCTCTGGGACGCTGGGTCACATAGCTAGATATCACAGTAAGACAAGTAATAATAATAAGACGTTAACTGTAGATTTATTGCATATGACCTTATCTTATTGAGTTACATCACTTGTTATTCGTTGCTATTTATTACTACTCCATTATCTTTATTCATGATCCTTAGTCACTTGGCTATCTTTTAATTATTGTTATATGTCTTGACCCCTTGGATTTGCATATTCAGATTCCGAGGCTTGGAACGAAGTGGAGCCTTCCACAGAGGACCGGGCTTATCTTTGCGAGCAGGCTGACCAGCTCTAGTCCCATCGTGCCCGACTCTTCCTTTTGGTTCACGGGATCTCCATCCATTACGTGAGCATTTTGTGTTTCTGGTTGTATATTGTTCCTTTTGGACTTGGGTTGTGATAAAAGACACTTGTAAAGTGATATTGCTTATCATAACTTGTATAACTTTGTATTTGTATCTTGTAAGTTGGCATATGATTATACCACGCTTTGTGTTGTACTCTGATACTTGTTGTACTTAATGCTTAGCGTATACACGTGGGGGCACCTTCTGACCTACGTATATGCGTTGCAGTGACGTCCCCGTATCCGTGGGATCGGGGCGTTACAGGTTGGTATCAGAGCCTAGGCTCTCAAACCTAAAAGTACAATCAAGTGGCAAATTCTAGTAATTTGCTAATGCCAACTACAATGTACAAAGTTATCTAGTCCTCCTTGATTCCGTCCTTGATTCATTTCCTCGTGTCCTAAACTCCTTTCATTTGTTTCCAATTCCAGATCTTATCCCTTTCGATATGGAGAGGCGATCGGGTCGTAACAACATCGGGCAAGTACCGAATGGACCCGTAGGAGGGGAGAGTGCTGATATCCTGAAGGTCATTCAGACCATGATGGAGAACCAGCAGCAGCAGACTGAGCTCCTCAGGCAGGAGTTAGCAGCCCCGAAGGAGCAAAGACCTGGGAACGTGTCAGACTTCTGGCGGTTGCAACCGGCCATCTTCACGGGAGTCGAGAAACCATTGGATGCTGAACAATGGTTGACGGACACCACCGATCTGCTGAACGCCGCCCGAGTGCCTAAGGAGAACCAAGTGGAGGTTGCCAAGATTCAGCTGAAGGACATAGCTCGGACTTGGTGGTTAGCCGAAGAGGCCAGACTGGAGAAGCCTGTCTCCTGGGATACTTTCTCCAAGAGCTTCTACAGTCGATTCTTCCCTGCTACTGCTCAGAAGGACATGGAGGAGCAGTTCATCAGACTACAGCAAGGGAACAAGTCCGTGGATGAGTATGCCGCGGAGTTTCTCAGACTGAGCCGCTTTGCCCCGTACATGGTGACGGATGGGGAGAAGAGGGCAAGCAGGTTTCAGCAAGGTCTGCAGATGGACATACAGGTCCTCTTGATGCCCCAGTAGCTGAAGACCTATTCAGAAGTTCTCACCATCGCTCGAGAGGTGGAGCGTGGGTTAGAGAAGAAGCAAGAGGATCAGATGAAGAACCAGGCCATGAAGAGGCCGTTTGTACCAGTGGGTAGAGGAGGACCATACAGAGCAGCGAAGGTTCAGGCCAGGCAACCATTCAGAGCAGTTCCTTACCAGATGGCTCGACCAGGTCTTATCTGCAACTTTTGCCAGAAACCAGGACACTCTCAGCAGAATTGCCGGAGGGCAAACGGATTGTGTTTGGTGTGTGGAGCACGAGACCATGCCGTAGAGACCTGTCCACACAGGAGAATGGGGTTTGCTAACCAAACCTTGCCGGCACCTCAAGAGCAGAATGGACAGAGGGTACTACCAGAGCCAGTTGGGCAGAGGAACCAGGGACCAGTGATGAGGAGAGCTCTTCCCCTTCCTCCACCGCATGTTGTTCGCCCAGTGCAGAGAGGAGCCAGAACGGCAGCAGGGCGTGGTAGAGGTCAGGCCTACAACCTGACAGCAGAGGAGGCTGAGGCTTCAGAGGAGGTGATTACAGGTAACATCAGAGTTCATTCAATACCTGTTCTCGCTCTCTTCGATTCAGGTGCATCCCACTGTTATATCTCCGATCATTTTGTGGCTTTACATTCTATACCTGTTAAGGCTTTAGACCGCAAATGGGAGATAAGTACAGGGAATGGGGTAGTTATATCTTCTAGAGTTTGTGCTGACTGTCCAGTGGAACTTTGTGAGAAGATCTTGGCCATAGATATGCTCGTACTAGACACCAAGGGGTACGACGTAATCTTAGGCATGACCTGGCTCAGTCAGTACTATGCAGTGATTGACTGTAGAGAAAGGAAGATCAATTTCAGAATTCCACTTCAGCCGGAGTTCCAGTTTAATGGAGAGGTGAAGCCCGCTAAGAAGAAGATTCAGATGACCACTTCGGGGTTCAGAAGGGAGTGCCAGTGTGGGATGAATTTCCAGAAATCTTTACTGAGATCTCAGGGCTTCCACCGGAGAGGATAATTGAGTTCTCCATTGATACAATTCCAGGAGCAGCTCCTATATCCAAGGCTCCGTACAGGATGGCACCGACGGAGTTAGAGATTTTGAAGAAGCAACTGCAGGAATTTTCAGACAAGGGATTGATTCGGCCAAGCACTTCACCATGGGGCGCTCCAGTGCTATTGGCGAATAAGAAGGATGGTGGTAAGAGACTTTGTATTGATTATAGGGAATTGAACAAAGTCACCATCAAGAACAAATACCCCTTACCCAGGATTGATGATTTGTTTGATCAGCTTCATGGAGCCCGTGTATTTTCTAAATTAGATTTGCAGTCGGGTTACCATCAGCTGAGGGTGAAGAAGGAGGATGTTCCGAAGACGGCATTCAGGACCCGATATGGCCACTATGAGTTTCTAGTTATGCCTTTCGGAGTCACAAATGCCCCTGCAGTTTTCATGGACTTGATGAACCGAGTGTTCTCTCCTTATCTGGATCAGTTTGTAGTTGTATTTATAGATGACATCCTGATCTATTCAAAGAATAATAGGGAGCATGCAGAGCACTTGAGGATTGTGTTGCAGACTCTTCAGCAGGAGCAGCTTCATGCCAAGAGGAGCAAGTGTGAATTCTGGTTGGACAGCATAGCTTTCCTTGGACACATAGTTTCAGCAGAAGGAATTTCAGTTGATCCTAGTAAAGTCCAGGCAGTGAAGAATTGGCCAGTTCCGAAGA
The DNA here is from genome assembly GCA_038442645.1 of Agave tequilana. NCBI lineage: Eukaryota > Viridiplantae > Streptophyta > Magnoliopsida > Asparagales > Asparagaceae > Agave > Agave tequilana. The sequence continues at coordinate 5,089 of JAVJIF010032552.1, forward strand.
CGGTGACTGAGATAAAGAGCTTTCTTGGACTAGCCGGATATTACAGGCGCTTTGTCCAGGATTTCTCTAGACTTGCAGCTCCGTTGACCAGGCTCACCAGAAAAGGGGAGAGATACATATGGACAGAAGAATGTGATGCAGCATTTGAGCAGTTGAAGCAGAGGCTTATTTCAGCTCCAATCTTGAGGACTCCTTCAGGAAGAGGAGGGATGGTCATTTTCTGTGATGCATCAGGTAAAGGCCTGGGGTGTGTGCTTATGCAACATGATCATGTTATAGCATATTCATCTAGGCAATTGAAGCCTCATGAGAGGAATTACCCAACTCATGACTTGGAGTTGGCAGCTGTGATATTTGCTTTGAAAATATGGAGGCACTACCTTCTGGGAGACAAAGTGTTGATATACACAGATCACAAGAGCCTCAAGTATATTTTCTCACAGAAGGAGTTGAATATGAGGCAGAGGAGGTGGTTGGAGCTTATGGCGGACTATGATATTGACTTGCAATATCACCCAGGCAAGGTCAATACCGTTCCAGATGCACTGAGCAGAATGCCAGAGAACAGAGTGCTAGTCCACCTTACTCAGCAGAGGGAGTTGATTCAAGAATTCATCAGATTGGATTTGATGTTGGTGCAAGGAGGTGATAAGGCAGGGCAATTCATGGCATTGCAGATCCAGTCATCATTGATAGAGGAGATCAAGGAAGCTCAGAAGGAGGACCCCAGATTACAGACATTCAGAGCTCAAGTAGAGGCTGGATTGAGGACTGATATCTGTATTCATCCAGATGGTGCATTGTATTTTGGAGGTAGACTCTGTGTTCCCCAAGGAGAAGTCAGACAGAAGACTTTGGAGGAAGCACACCGTTCAGCCTATTCTATACACCCTGGGGAAACAAGATGTATCAGGACCTGAAAAAGCACTTTTGGTGGAATGCTATGAAGAGAGAGATAGCCCAGTTTGTTGCCCAGTGCTTGGTTTGCCAGCAGATAAAGATCGAGCATCAGAGATCAGCTGGACTTCTTCAACCTTTACCGATACCCGAATGGAAGTGGGAGCACATCACCATGGATTTTGTGACGGCATTGCCTCGGAGTCCCAAGGGTAATAATGCTGTGTGGGTAATCATTGATCGCCTCACCAAGTCAGCTCACTTCATACCATTCAGGGTAGGTCAGTCGACAGAGGTTCTGGCAGATAAGTATATGAAGGAGATAGTTCGTCTGCATGGAGTTCCAGTCAGTATTGTATCAGACAGAGACACCAGATTCAGATCTCATTTCTGGGAGAGTCTCCAAGAAAGTCTGGGGACTCGTCTGAAATTCAGTACTTCATATCATCCTCAGACAGACGGGCAATCTGAGAGGACTATCCAGATCCTTGAAGATATGTTGAGGGCTTGCATGATTGACTTCAGAGGATCATGGGAGGACCATCTTCACTTGGCTGAGTTTTCTTATAACAACAGCTATCAGGCAAGTATTAAGATGGCACCCTTTGAAGCATTGTATGGAAGGAAGTGCAGATCACCGACTTGTTGGGATGAAGTCGGTGAGAGGAGTCTTTTGGGACCAGAGATCCTGATGCAGTCGACAGAGAAAGTCAGGATTATCAGAGATCACCTCAAGGCTGCTCAGAGTAGACAGAAGAGTTGGGCAGACACTCTAAGGAGGCCATTGGAATTCCAGACCGGAGATCATGTGTTCTTGAAGATATCACCTACCAAGGGAGTAATCCGGTTCGGTACTCGTGGAAAGCTAAGTCCGAGATATATCGGCCCATTCGAGATCCTGGATCGTGTGGGAGAGGTGTCTTATAGATTGGCATTACCGCCATCTTTGGACGGGGTGCATAATGTTTTTCACGTGTCTCAGTTGAGGAAGTATGTCAAGGATGACAGCCATATTCTGGATCATTTCGAGCTGGAACTACAACCGGATTTATCATACCAAGAGCAGCCGATGGCCATTCTGGATAGGAGTGTCAAGGCACTGAAGAACAAAGCTATTCCATTAGTGTTGGTGTCTTGGAACAGGCGTGCGCCAGGGGAGGCCACTTGGGAACGAGAGGACGTTGTCCGGGAGCGTTATCCTCAACTCTTCACATCTTGATTTGGTAAGACTCTTTCCTTCTACTCTTCTCTACCGTTATCTTTCCTTGTATCCGTATCTATCTGTTGCTTTTCCTGTTATCTTTCACCTTATGAAATTTCGAGGACGAAATTTTTGTAAGGTGGGTGGATTGTAATACCCCTCTCCCGGAATACGTACTTAGATACGTATTCAGTCTTTCGATCGTATTTTTCGATTTACCTTCCGTATTGGACCGATTTTAATTTCAAATATCATTTTCCAATATTTTAGATTTTATGTGATTTTCTGGAATTTTCTGGAATTAAAATGAATTTCTTCAAAACCGGTGTCGGCCAGTGCCGCTGACCGATTCCCGAATTTTTATCTTCCAAACAGTTAGGAACTTTTAGAAAGTCCTTTAGACTTTATTGCTTAGAATCATATTTCTTACTTATACACTTTTTCTGAGAATTTTATGAATTTATGAAAATTCTTTCGGAGTCGGTAAATAACTGATTCCGGGATTTTTAATTTTAAAACTATACAGTATTTCTTCAAACAAATTTCACCATGAGTCTTCAAATATTATTCTTGATTTTTGGTAAAATTTTCAGATCATTCCGAGATATTTGAATTTCGGACATTTTTTCAAATAATTGCAAAATCCCACTCAATTTCCACCTCATTTCCCACTCACTTTCCCACCTAACCCCACTCATTCTCTCTCTCTCCCACGCCGGCCAAGTGGCCAGGTGAGGGACACCTCACCCCTCCCTTTTTGCAAGAAAGCCCCTCTCATCCATCTAAATTCCAACCCCTTTACAAAAATCCCAACCTTATAAATACATCTTCATTTGCAAATCACTCTTTTTCTCCTCTTTCACTTCAACAAGAGAAGCTTCTCCAAAAAAAATCCTTCTCTTCAACCAAAACCCTAGCTCCAAGAACTCTCCAAGCTCTTCATCCCCAGCTCAAGCCTCTTCCTTGGAGTTTGGATCGTGGCTCTCTCCGTCGCCAAGGATCATTTGGGAGCTACTCGTCGTCAACAACCTTTTCGAGCTCACTAACTCAAATCCAACCTTTCCAAGTGAGTATATCTACTCACCAAGGCTAGTCCATCTTCTTGTGTACTTGTGTTGATAGATCAGGTCCCCTTATGTCATACAAATCCTATTTTTAGACTATTAAGACCAACCCCACAAAAATCTGATTTTTGACCTAACAGCAGCAGATTTCAGAGGATCGGTCGACCGGCAGTCGACCGATCACTCGACCGATGTGCACAACGTGCACAGTTTTGAGCTGACGGTCGACCGGCAGTCGACCGATCACTCGACCGGCCTAAGGATTTAGTTGTGTCGGTCGACCGGCAGTCGACCGACAGTCTACCGACCAAACCTGGAGCTCACGGCCCTGTAGCGGTCGACTGGCAGTCGACCGACAGGCGACCGTTAGTTATATCCCCGGTCGACCGGCAGTCGACCGGACGTCGACCGATAGTCTAATTCTGGGCCAAAATTTCTGATCCTTCCCTTTCTGATTTTTTATCTTACCCTGATACATGTATGATATATTAGTCTGGTTTATGCTTCATACTTGTACTGCATGACATGTTACTTGATGGATCTTACCTTATTATACTTCATGACTTGTTGTTACATACTGTCATTCCATAACTTGTTAAATACGAAGTATCTCCACCTCTTCATGCTATCACTAAAACACCAAGCATGATATACCCGACTTTTGTATAAAATAGACCAACTTACATTGGGTCAGGGGGAAACATGCGGATATCGATATGTGTTCGTGTTTACAGTGGTTTTAGGTATATTGTACAATTATGATTCCGGTCTAACCTGTGGTACTCCAGGGGACCGAGGGGAGTGCTTGCTCCCTATTCCTGATTACTGTCATGGCAAGGGCATACATAAGTCCCTCCTGTTAGGCCTTGCGGCTGGTTCCGTCATCAAGCAACGGAACACCCTGGACCGTGGTCCCGGGCATGCACGGGACCCACTGTAAACATAGTTCGTCGATACAACCGCTGTTTCCAATAACAACCTTGCTTTACTAGGATATGGATCTATGTGCTCTGGGACGCTGGGTCACATAGCTAGATATCACAGTAAGACAAGTAATAATAATAAGACGTTAACTGTAGATTTATTGCATATGACCTTATCTTATTGAGTTTACATCACTTGTTATTCGTTACTATTTATTACTACTCCATTATCTTTATTCATGATCCTTAGTCACTTGGCTATCTTTTAATTATTGTTATATGTCTTGACCCCTTGGATTTGCATATTCAGATTCCGAGGCTTGGAACGAAGTGGAGCCTTCCACAGAGGACCGGGCTTATCTTTGCGAGCAGGCTGACCAGCTCTAGTCCCATCGTGCCCGACTCTTCCTTTTGGTTCACGGGATCTCCATCCATTACGTGAGCATTTTGTGTTTCTGGTTGTATATTGTTCCTTTTGGACTTGGGTTGTGATAAAAGACACTTGTAAAGTGATATTGCTTATCATAACTTGTATAACTTTGTATTTGTATCTTGTAAGTTGGCATATGATTATACCACGCTTTGTGTTGTACTCTGATACTTGTTGTACTTAATGCTTAGCGTATACACGTGGGGGCACCTTCTGACCTACGTATATGCGTTGCAGTGACGTCCCCGTATCCGTGGGATCGGGGCGTTACAGGTCATGCACGGGACCCACTGTAAACATAGTTCGTCGATACAACCGCTGTTTCCAATAACAACTTACTTTACTAGGATATGGATCTATGTGCTCTGGGACGCTGGGTCACATAGCTAGATATCACAGTAAGACAAGTAATAATAATAAGACGTTAACTGTAGATTTATTGCATATGACCTTATCTTATTGAGTTTACATCACTTGTTATTCGTTGCTATTTATTACTACTCCATTATCTTTATTCATGATCCTTAGTCACTTGGCTATCTTTTAATTATTGTTATATGTCTTGACCCCTTGGATTTGCATATTCAGATTCCGAGGCTTGGAACGAAGTGGAGCCTTCCACAGAGGACCGGACTTATCTTTGCGAGCAGGCTGACCAGCTCTAGTCCCATCGTGCCCGACTCTTCCTTTTGGTTCACGGGATCTCCATCCATTACGTGAGCATTTTGTGTTTCTGGTTGTATATTGTTCCTTTTGGACTTGGGTTGTGATAAAAGACACTTGTAAAGTGATATTGCTTATCATAACTTGTATAACTTTGTATTTGTATCTTGTAAGTTGGCATATGATTATACCACGCTTTGTGTTGTACTCTGATACTTGTTGTACTTAATGCTTAGCGTATACACGTGGGGGCACCTTCTGACCTACGTATATGCGTTGCAGTGACGTCCCCGTATCCGTGGGATCGGGGCGTTACAGGGCCAAAGTAACATTGATCAAACTAGGCCCAAATTCTCCAACAATTTCCAAAATCCGCCCTATCAAAATCCTCCACCCTCTTTCCAATATTCACAAATGGAAACAAGGCTCTCCAATCTGGAAAGAAAGGTGGACACTATCGTTAAAAGCAATGACACGCTGGCTCAAGTCTTGACTAGGATAGAGATGCAAATGAATCAGCAAGAAAGGCAAAAGGGTACTCTACCTAGTCAACCATTCCCAAACCCTAGGAACTCTAGTCAAGCTCACTTGACTGAAGAGAATCATATGAGTCAGTGCAATGCGATTCATACATTGCGGTCGGGAAAACAAGTTGATAACCAAGTATCAACACCATCAAGTTCTAAACAAGCATTCAGCTTGCCTGATCCCACTCCATCTCAACTTGATGCCAACAACACGAAAAAAGACAAGTCAGCCGAAGATATGCACAAGCCCATCGCACCCTACCCAAATAGGCTTAAAGATAAGCAATGTGCACAAATGGATAAGGTACGCGAGATTTTTAATCAAGTCAAGATCAATATACCTCTTCTTGATGCAATTCAACAAGTCCCTAAGTATGCCAAGTTTATTAAGGACATGTGCACAAAGAAGAGAAAGACTAATGTGCCCAAGAAAGTTTTTCTAGCCACTAACATTAGTGAGCTATTGTCCAACCAGATCCCTGTCAAGTATAAGGACCCTGGTTGCCCCACCATCTCTTGCACAATAGGTCAAACTGCAATTAAGCATGCACTTCTTGATTTGGGAGCAAGTATCAACTTACTCCCCTTCTCAGTCTACCAACAACTTGGGTTGGGCGAACTTAGTCCGACTAAGGTTACAATCCAATTAGCTGACCGATCCATAAAAATTCCCAAAGGAGAAATTACCGATGTGCTCATCCGAGTTGGGGAGTTTATCTACCCAGTAGATTTTGTTGTTCTGGAGACCGAACCTGTATCCACTCTTCGGTCTCAAACTCCCGTTATCCTAGGGCGTCCGTTCCTTGCAACTGCAAATGCGATCATAAATTGTAGGAATGGATCCATGAGGTTGACCTTTGGAAACATGACTAAAGAGGTCAATGTCTTCAACCTGGAAAACCAATCTCGTAAGATAAAAGACCAAACATTTGAGGTGAACTTCATCGAGAACATTTGTGAAAAAGAAAGTGAAAATGAGTCTCTATTTCTTGACAAGTTATTTGAGGATAAGTGCGATTTTAGTGATAAGATGACACATGTTGAGGATTATAATTTTAAAGTTCCATTTAAAAAATGAAGATTTGATCTAAGTATCTTCAAAGAGCCAAGCACTGAAATATCGCATGAGAATATAGTTCAAGAAACTCCGATTGACTTAACTTTCGAAAGTCTCTTTGAAGAAGAACTCCTATGTTTAGATACACCGATTAAGGAGATGTTGGTTAATTATTCACTTCCAGGGAAAAGTGTTGATTTAAGTTTTGAGGAGATGTACGGAACTGAGCTAGAATTTCTCGGCAAGGAACTTCCAACTGAAAGGTGTGATGAATTTTTGAATAATGGAGGTGGACATATGATGAGGAAGAGCCTAAAGAAGATGAAACTGGGGGGAGAGAAAGTTAAAACAAAAATGTTGGTCTCCCATTGTGCCTTATAAAGAGAACCCATTGGAATGATGGGAAACGAGCTAGAGGGATGAATCCTAAGCAGCTCTAGGTGAGAGTGATACATGTGTTGTACATATTATGGTATACTATTATTCTTTGCCTCTCTTTACATTTTTCTTCATGCATTCATGCATTTCATACATTGAGGACAATGCATGAGATAAGTGTGGGGGAGGGTTTACTAACATAGAAAAGATTAATTAATAAAAAAAAATATTTTTCTCTTTATTTGTTCTAACATTTCTAAAAAAAATTAAAAAATAAAAAAAAATTTTAAAAAAATTTTTTTTAATAAAAAGGACAGTATTTTGACTTATTTTTTGAAAGAAACCTAAGTTAGTTTTAAGGATTAGGAAAATCATGATTAGGATTTCTAAAAACTTGGTCAAAATAAATAAATTGTTGAATTTTTAGGTATAGGAGGAGAAATTGAATAATTAGTTAGTCTTAATTTTTACCTTAATGAAATGTGCATTCCTAATACATATCTAGGATTCTAAGACTAAGACCTTGTGCCTCATTAAAAAAAAAAAAAAAAGAAAATAATATCACCAATTAAGCTGGATACATGTGCCTCAAGAAGCATAAGTATTCACGCCTAAAGGTGAGTTCTAAATAAAGTCCTTAGTTTTGTGGCCTAGTTCATTCGAATTTGAGTCCGCGGGGTGTTTTCTCACCTGGTGCCCTAAAGCCGACCGGTTTGGGAGCCACCGATTTTAAGTTCGCTACATGGGTGGATTAGAAAGTCTAAGAAAACTGAGAAATATTATACATGTATTAACACATCTATTAGTCAATTAGTTAGGTATGAGGGCCTCAAGAAGCCTTGATACTTATACGAAAGAAAATTAGATGAGTTATACATGCCAAAAAAAAAAATTATATTAACACATCTAATAGTCAATTAGTTAGGTATGAGGGCCTCAAGAAACCTTGATACTTACACAAAAGAAAATTAGATGATGTTATAAAAATACTAAAGAGGCATGAGAGTCCAAGTTAAGGAATACCTAGATTCACAAGGGTGCGTATGACTTTTGGTAACAAAAAAGACTATATTAGAAACTCAATTTTAATCCTTACCTAAAATGAATAACAATTGACTTTATTAAGACTAAGTTTGAAGAATGAATAAAAATGGGGATCCTAAAACTTATAGACTACTTAGTCTCTCCAATATAAGTCAAATATTTTCCTTTTTATGGATTTTGTGGGTGCAATCCGCTGAAACCCTCACGAGACAAACTCGTCCTCTAGGGTAACCTAGGGGTTTAACGGCTTGTTGCACATGCTAAGTGCAACCGTGATGCCTACGAAAGTGAGTTAGCTAGGTTAGATTTTTCTCTTTCTTTTTGATTTTTACTCGAGGACGAGCAAAAAGATAAGTGTGGGGGTGTGATAGGTAGTGAAAAATGCATAATTGTCATCATATATACCATCACATTTGCACATTTATTCATATTATAATGCACATTTATTAATATTTCGTTATTTAATGTGTGCAGGCCTCAAATTATCAATTTAATAAGAAATGAAGCTTTAAGAGCCCAAAAGCCCAGATCCAAGCCCATGTTTGAAGCCCAGATGAAAAAGCGCAAATACAAAGAGTCAAAATGCAAATACAAGGGCTAAAAATTGCAAATATCAGAGATAAGGGAAGGATAGACTTCTATCCAACCCTAAACACTTGCAGATGAGGATAAAAGCCCAAGATAAAGAAGAATTTCGTGGAAAGAGGATTTAAAGAAATCTGGATTAAGGGTAACTTGATTACCAAGTTATCTCGAAAATCCAGATTAAAAGGCCAGGATACATATTCCAGAAGCAAAATCCCACATGGACGGACCAGGAAAGGCCACGCGCCAAAGCGCGTGACCAGACGTCACTAAATTGCCGCAAATCCGCGGCAAAACTTGGGTTTTTGCGGCAAAGTGGATGAGTCAGGCTACCAGATTTCGTTGGCGACTTCATCCGGGACTCCTCTACATTCTGCACTATAAATATCTCTGCAGGCGCAGCAGAGAGGGGCATCCAGAGACGTATTAGGGTTTCTTTAGCTATTTTTCTTTAAATTTCAGCAAGTTGTAATCTTTGTTTCAAGCACGGTGTGGAGAAGAAGGAGCTTTGTAATTGGAGTTTACTCTCGAATAAAGGTTACCTTTTTGCCACTTAATTTCTGTCATTTAATTTTGCATTTACTTTGTGATTTCTTGAGTTTGGTTTGATCTGTGATCTCTCGATTCTTTTTATTTTCTCTCTTTCTTTATTCTTCTCATATAAAAAAAAAAGAAAAGAAAAATAATAAAAAGATGATGAACTAATCTTCCTTTGTGGTTTGCTGAATTCTTAAGCAACCCTAAGCATGTTTGGAGTTGAACAGATTAATATTACTTTTTAGAAACCCTAGGTTTAAAGTAGATTGCTTGAGGACTAAATGGATAATCAGCTTTCTAATCTAGGTTACACTTTTAAATAATTCCTCACCCTTCATATTTAAGAACTTTGACAGCGTAACTTCAAGGTAATGCTTTTCTTTCGCTGTACTTAGATGTTAAGATGAAATCGTGTTGAATGTTCAAATGTGCGAACTAGTATGATTCTAAACTCCTTTATTCTTGCTTGCATCTTCGCTAATAAACCTAGGATTAATTTCACATATATTAAGATGATGTTCAATCTCCTTAACTTGCAATAGGGTTGTGGCAGAAAATCAGTAAAAACCACATCTTTCATATCATATATATCTCTCAAATCTAATCTCTTTTCTTATTTGAAGCATACAGGGGAATCGGCCGAAAAGCTTGCATCGCATCCTTCCCTGAGGATCACGACCCGCTTGAAGCCCTTGCTACAGCGGATTCGCATTGAGACTAAGAAATCTGAACTTTATTTCAATCTATAAAATCTCAATCACTCAGCTATCAACGGATTTGGTGTGCCTTTACCAACTGCCATTTGAGTTGGGCTAGCCATGCCATTCCCCTCAGCATGATGAGTTGTCGAAGACTTATGTTGGGCTTAGAAGCCAACATTTTCCTCTGTCCTTAGCTGCCGGAGGCGTCGGACGTTAATTAGGAGAGCAATACTAAAACCCAAGTTTCGCCTTTCGTTTCTTTCTCAATATTTACATCATACATCATGGTGCAATCAGTGCCCGATTAGCTTGTCACTGATCTATCGTGATGTGACCTAGTAAAGGAAAGAAACTTTTCTTTGATCTGGAGTATTGATCAGAGGTGTAATATTAACTTGATCAGAGGAAAAGTACTATTAAGGATAGTATTTATTCAGGAATCTGCCTTTGATTGGCATTATGAGTGTATCACCGTTTGAAGTTATGAGGCAATATGCTCCATTTGAGTAGACTGACTCTACTACAAATGGTCCTTCCCATTTGGGCTGAAATTTTTCTTTTGTCTTATGTGTCATTACCATAGGTCTTCTGACGGCTCAGACAAGGTCACCTTTCTTGAAAGTTCGCGCCTTAACTTTCTTGTTGAAGGCTCTGGTAATCCGGGCTTGGTAGAGCTCGATTTGTTGTTGGGCCTGCAGACGTTTATCATCTAAGACTTCAAGTTCTTGGAGTAGCAGTCGATGCTTCTCCTCCTTTGTCATCTCTGCTGTCAAGGCAACACGTAGAGATGGAATTTGGATTTCTAGTGGAAGCACGGCTTCACACCCATATACTAAAGAAAATGGCGTAGCTTTAGTTGGGCTTCGGACAGTTGTGCGATAGGCCCATAAGCATTCACCTAATTTGTTGTCCCAGTCACGCTGACTTTTCGAGACGAATTTCTTGAGAATCTTGTCAATGGTCTTGTTGAAAGCTTCTGCGAGACCGTTAGCGACGGGGTAGTATGCTGTTGAGGATATACTCTGGACTCTGAACTTAGTGCAGAATCTCTGGAAAGCCTGACTGACGAACTGGGGTCCATTGTCATGGATAATTCGCCGGGTACACCAAAACGGTAGATGACGTGATGTTTAACGAATTTGATCACATCAGATGACTTTACCTCCTTCAAAGGAATGGCTTCGGCCCATTTAGAGAAGTAATCGATTACGGCTAAAATGAACCGATGTCCTTTTGATGATGGTAGGCTGATAGGGCCAATTACGTCTATGCCCCACATCTCAAATGGCCAGGTTGAAGTTGTAGAGTGGAGGTGTCCTGGTGCTTGATGGATGAAATCGCCATGCACTTGGCAAGCGTGACATCTTTTGGCATAAGTGATGGCGTCAGGGATCATCTTAGGCCAATAATATCTCAACCTTTGGAGTCGATCCCCAAGTTTTGGACCAGGTTGATGGGCTCCACACATGCCGTCATGCACTTCTTTCAATACCTCCTGTGCCTCTTTTTGTGATAGGCAACGAAGCAAGATCCGTCATGCGACCGACGATACAGTGTTCATGTGATCGCATTATAGTAGAATTTGGGGGCTTCCTTTCTAATGGCAGCCGCTTCTTTGGTATCATCAGGCAGGATGCCGTACAAGACATAATCAATGTAAGGGAATCGTCAGTCTCTAGGCTCTGGGCCGGTTGACGACTCAAGAGCTTCTTTGACTTGATAGTCTCCTGTCGGCTTCTGGTAATCCTCAGAAGCGATTCTTGGGCAATACAGGTCATGGCTGTGGATAAGTATTTTCTTTACTACTCCAGCTGGAAGGGCTAAAGAGGCAGCGAGAGACGCTAGTGCATCTGCATGCGCATTTTGCTGGCGGGGTACATGGTCGATGTAAAAGTTTATGAACCTCTCGGCCATGTGGATAGTTGCGTTGTAATAGGGTACTAGATCTTCATGTCTGACTTCGTACTCCCCACGAACTTGGTTGACGATAAGTTTAGAGTCACCATATGCCTCGAGATTTTTAACGCCAATCTCATCGGCGAGTTGCATTCCAATTAAAAGGGCATTGTACTCCGCTACATTGTTGGAACAGGGCTCGGTTAATGAGAAGGCTCAAGGAATCACATAGTTCTATGGGAGACGAGTACTACCCCCACTCCTGCTATGACATGTCCTTTCGGGCCTGTTCTCGATGCACCGTTAAAGAAAAGTTGCCACACTTGTCTTTCAAAAGATGTCTGGGTTAGGCAAACTTCAGCGACCTCGTCTGGGAGATCCTCGCAAAGTTCGATTGTCCTCGAATCTGGATGCTCAGTTAGGAAATCCGTCACCGCTTGTCCCTTCACGGCTTTTTGTGGTAAAAAGCGCATTTCATATTGGGATAGCAGTATGGCCCATTTTGCCAATCAGCCGTTTAACGACGATGTCTTTGTCATGAGTAGCCTCAAAGGGTTAACCTTTGATATGACATTTATAGTTTGGCCTACCAGGTAGTGTTGCATTTTCTGAACAGCGAACACCAATGTCAAACATTCCTTCTCGATCAGGTTGTATCGATGTTCGGCCCCGATCATAGTTCTACTCAAATAATAGATTGCTTGCTCGTGTCCTTGATCATTATTCTGGGCTAGTAAAGCTCCTAGAGAATGATCCATTGCTTGGACGTATACCAGGAAAGGTTTTTCGCACACCGGAGCTGTAAGGACTGGTGGTTGCGTGAGGTATCATTTGATTTCCTCAAGCGCTTGTTGGCAAGCATTGTCCCAAATGAACGAGACACCCTTTTTCATTAATTTGGTAAAGGTTGGCATCTTCCAGAGAGATTTGAGATGAACCTTCGGATGTATGCCAATCGTCCTTGCAATCCCCTAAGTTCTTTGAGGATCCGCGGAGGTTGCATCTCCTGGATAGCGCGAACTTTTTTCGGGTCCAAATGAATTCCTATGGAAGTTACCACGAACCCTAGGAATTTGCCGCTGGCCACCCCCAGGAAGGATTTGGCGGGGTTCATCTTCAACTGATGGCCCGCATGATGTCGAAGATAGCCTTCAAATCGGCTATGTGATCAGCTTTGGCGCGACTTTTCACTGCAATATCATCAACATAGCATTCCACCATTTTACGCATGCGCTCGTGAAAAATGGCATTCTTGGCCCTCTGATATGTAGCCCCCGCATTCTTCAGTTCGAAGGGCATGACGGTGTAGCAGTATACCCCCAGTGGTATCCTGAAAGAAGTATGTTTTTCATAATCAGGATACATTTTGCTTTGGTTATACCCTGAGAATCCATCCATGAAGGACATTTGCTCAAATCCACACGTATTGTTAATCATGACATCTGTGATTGGGAGAAGAAATTCGTGTTTGGGACAGGCCTCGTTTAGATTGCGAAAATCAATGCAAATCCGGATCTTTCCGTTCTTTTTGGCAACGGGGACGATATTGGCTACCCAATCAGGATGTTCTTCTTCCCTAATGAAGCCAGAGTCTATAAGTTTTTTGACTTCTGACTGAATTGCCTCCATTACTTCTGGACGGAACCGTCGCTGCTGTTGTTTGACTGGCTTTACGTCTGAATTAATGTTTAGATAATGCATAGCCACTCGAGGATCAAGTCCAGGCATGTCCTCATAATTCCAGGCGAAAACATCTATATATTCTCGGACAAGAGATATTAAATCTTCTTTCTCGGAGGGTGACAGGCTTTCACTTATAAAGATGGGCTTAGGGTTAGCCTTATCTCCTAGATTAATCTGAGCAACCTTATCCTCCGTGGGTGGCTCGCGCTGTTCAAAGCGAGTATCCCAAAGAGTATTTAAGTGTTTGATCTAAGGATCTATATCAGATTGGATCATCTCTTCATCTCTGTCTTCCAGGTGGCTTGTTGAAACCATATTCACTGAAAGTTCTCTGAAGATGTTGCCGACACTAACATCTGACTCCCACGATGATGTGCCCGATGAGTAATTATGGCGTAATGACTCTTCAGACTCAGAAGCTGATGGGATCGGAGTTGACACATAGCCCAACCCCCTGCGAGTTCGATGATAATAATCAGGGGTTTTCCCTTTTGGAACGAAAGATCAGAGTAGTGTTCTCCTTCCTTTGCCGAAGTTCAACCCAGGACCGTTTGTCAGATCATACCCCATGCTTTCCATCATTCTGAGTACATTTGGCTCATAATGAACGAACTGAGGGGGTCCTTCTCGCTTTCTGATTCTTCACGAGACATCGGCTTGGATTTGATTCGTCTGAAAAGAATTAGTTTTTGGCCTTTCCGTCTTGCTGGAACCATGAATATCGATTCTTGCGCTTCACCGGCATCTTGGCGCGTTTCAAAGGATGACTTTACTGGTACATGTAATGATGTCAAAGCATCCATTACTGACCAGAGATCATCATCCACTTTAGTACTAGTGTCTTACGGCACTGAATCAGAAGCGAACACAGAAAAATAAGCCAAATCTAATTCTTCTTTAATATACCATCCGCCTGCATCATTGGCGGTGTTATCAACATCGAGCTTATTAATGCTCGTTACAAGTGGATCTAGTTCCCACATGCACTCTTCTTTCTCTAGCTCGATGTCAGCTTCATTACCAGAGTCCAGCTCCTCTGGTTGCGGGATCTCTTTTGTTTCCATAGAGTCCCGGTACAGGAGAGAGTCTGTGAAATAGTTCTCGACTCCCTTGAATAGATGCCTTTCAGCAATCAACGTTCGTACCTTCCCACTCTCGTCGATGTATTTCATAACTTGATGGAGAGTGAAGGGAACGATGGAATTACGATGAATCCATGGTCGTCCCAGCAGCAAATTGTACGGGGTGTCAGCATCGATCACGTAGCACGTCACTTCTGACTTTAAGTCTCCAATTTGGCATTTGAGCTTGATCTTCCCATTGGGCGGGTACCATTGGCATTGAACCCATAAATGGTAGTCTGGGTGGCGCTCAACCGGTGGGTAGGAATCCCTAAATGTTGCATGACCCGGCGAGGCATAATGCTCAATGCAGACACTGGATCTACCTGAACGCGGCTTACTTCAGATGATCTAATGTACCCTGTGAAGTATAGGGGTCAATCGTGTTTCCCTTTAACCTGCATGTCATCCGTCGTGAAAGTGATGCAGGGAGCATTTTGGGAGGCATGGAGGCAGTCCTCTACATCTTCCTCCCGTGGTCCAACCGGCACCTGGGTCATGAAAACCTCAGCATCAGCTAGAGCCTCTCTCAAAGCTTCTCTGGTTGACTTTGATAGCCTCAGGAGCTCGTAAAGAGTAATTCGGGCTGGGATATTGGCCAGTTGAGTCAGGACGTCAAAGCGGTAAGGTGTTGTGGATCCTTCCGCATTGTCTTTTGAGAGAGCTTTAGAAAACCGAAGCTCTTTCTGTCTCTCTACGGGTTATTTTGTGGAGGGCTTGACTGACTCTGTAGCGGGTTTTAGAGGGGTTGCTGCCATTTCGTCATACTTTTTCAAATATAACTGGCCCGAACGAGTTTTCGCCACAAGTTGATTGGGTTCTGCAGCGAGAACTATTGTTTCCTTTTCTGAATCAGTCAGTGAGGGAACATCAGTTTCTGCTTCGCGGGAAGAAACACACACCACATTGCAGGGCGAAGCCTTCGCCTTGCCTTTGGACCTTCTGCTGGTAACAGTGGTCCATTGCTGGCCATCCACAAGGTCAGGATGAACCCACATAATTTCCCCCTGAGGTGTGGGGACAGGTACAAGACCCTTCTCTCGCTGATGGTGAGGGTCTATGTTGATCATTCTTAGTTCCCCTTTTGGGATGGGGACTACTCCAGAGGGTGTTGGAGGTTGTCTTCCAAACTGGAGGAATGATGTCATTTTAGCCGTCACTTCCTTCTGCACTGGACAGAGTTTTAGTACCTCTGCGTCAATCAGAGCCTGAAGGATGTCTTTGAAGGCATAACAGCTCTTGGTGGGGTGTCCCAGCATCCTATGATACATGCAGTTGTTGGGATTATCAGTTTTACCGACTTCTTCAGGACGTCTAGCTTCAGAAAGCTTCAATCTGTTGCTCTTATTAAGTAATTTGAACAGCGAGTCAACATGTTCGTCCTTGAAGGAATACTGCTTACTGGCACGCGGTTGGCTTGAAGAGCCACTTCCCTTAACCGGTTGAGGCTTGACAGGGGATTTGACTTCTGTCGCCAAGTTATCCTTCCTTTTTATTTGAAGGGATGCGTCTGGCGTACGCCTTGTCGACCTTTCGGGTCTGGGCTTGTTTTCTTCTGCCCTAACCCTGGCGACAATTTCTTCAGCCTGTTCACCTTGCTGGACCAACTGTTTTCAGGTGCGGCTTTCAGCAACTCTTATTTGGGCAAGGAGCAAAGTTTTTAGATTGTGGCAGCATGTCTCCACCAGGGTGACCTGGGTCATACTGTTAGGACATCGGAGTGCTACATTCTGAAATCTTTCTACAAATGATTTGACAGACTCCCCCTTTTGCTACTTTGTAGCCAAAAGAGTAGGCATTGTGACCTCCGAGTCGTCTTCAGAGAAGCGTGTCAGGAAGAGCTTCTCCAAATCGCCCCCATTTTTAATGGAGCCTTCGGGAGCTTCATGAACCATTCAAAGGCGAGCCCTTTTAGGATGCCAATGAACAAACATGCCAAGATGGCATGTTATCTACCACGTTCCCTGTCTGAGACTTAAAGTAGTAGATATGTTGGTTCGGTGGCCTTTGCCGTCGAATGCTTGGAGGGTCAGAGCTTTGAACTTGGGAGGGTATGGAATAAGGTCCCACTTGGCTGGATATGGCCGGACCACTCCTGCTTCTTGGAGGCCTTTTCGATTAGTAAGGGCCTCGAGACGTTGCTCTAATTGATTCATTCTTTTAGAATGAACCCCTCCATGGTCCTGGTTATCTTTCTCTTTGGATGAGGATTTAGACGAGCCAGAAGTAGATTGCTCTTTCTCCTCAATATGTACAGAAGATGAGCTTTCTCCCTCTTTTTGTTTGCCTTTAGACTTTTTAGAGGAAGCTTTGTCAGTTGACTTCCTCTTGTCTTCAAGCAATTGTGTCAGCATCTGCTTGAGGGTATCGATAGATTCTTGTTGAGCACGAATCGTCTCGAATTGTTCCTTCTGGACCTGGGCTTGCTGCTCCAAGCACCTGGCTGTCTCCTCAGGATTTTTTGTCATGTATATAAAGGCCTCCTTCTCTATGGAAGAGTTCGAAGCCTGTGACTCTGCAATAGCGGAATGCGAGTCATTTACTTCAATGCCCCGAGCCAGGGCACTGTAATTGATCGGGGCAATTACCCCAGTCCGAGTGCGAGTATGCCGGTACACTCCTTCTGGTTCTGTGTTAGACTCGTCAGAGCTGACCACAGGTTACTTTCCCCTACTCCTGCTTGTCATATTTGCAGTGATTTCAGGGTACTCGGTGTCAGAGAAAGTCCTCCTTCTGTGGGAGCGATTTCTTTTAGCTGATCGGGGTGCTAGAGTCAGTTGTCTGAATTTAGACTGCTGGCTTGCACGTGAACTACAATGGCACTCAGAGAGCATTGTGAAAAGCCGTTCGTAGCAACACGATGGTATGATCCGACTAGCACTTCTCTTCCTTGTCAAATAATCTCTTAGATCCGTGGGAGGGGGATCGAAGAGATTAGCCTCAGATTGTCGAGGGTTTTTCAACTTGCTAGAGTTCTCCTTGCTTCGCAAAGCTGAGACGCAAGGTTCTGAGGCGTGGGGCCCATGAACGCAACTCCTGCGTCATGGCTCTGGAACGTGAGTCTGGCGTCTCTGTCGAGAAGAGACGCGGCTCTCGTGTTGCCGCTGGATAGAGATGCTTCAGAAACGCAGGGCTGCTGGGTCCCGCGTACAGAGGCGCGGGTCTCGTGTCTTTGACAAAGAGCACGGACTTCGTGTTGCTATTTGTGGCGTTTAGGAAGCGGTGCTTCAGAAACGTGAGCTTGGTGAATCTCACGTTTAGGTTGCCAAACGCGTACTTCACGCGTCTGATATGGTTCAGAAGAGACGCCGGTCTGAACCTCGTGTCTTACCTCTGTTGGACAAACTGTTGTTCCAGCTTGTAGTTGACGCATACGCTGCCTCTGTCGCCGCTCGGCATTCCGATTATGTCGTGTGGGTTGAAGGGAACCTGCGGTAACCTGGTGCTGAGGAAGGGGATGAACAGGCTGAACATCAGGAACGTTAACCAGTGGGTCTCCTGAGAGACGTTGACGCGGGCGTTACGCATGATGCGATTAGCCACGACATCCTTCTCACCAATTGCGTCTGACAGGATCTCAGAACGGACTTGAGAGCAAATCCCCGAAGAGACTTTTCGGTAGATCCGCGTCTTTGGGCTCTTGGAGCCGGAAGAGAGGAACTCTTCATACTTCGCCTGGTCGAATTCCATGACAAGTGATTCGACCGTTTTTCCCATACAGATGACATCACCTTGCGCCACAACTTGCTCATCAGTAGAGAAAGTAGTCCCCAGCGGGGTCGCCATCTCTTATTTGGTGGGAGAAAGATCCTCGTAAAATTTCCTTAAATCAAATGAAAGATTACAACGGATTAATACTCCGACTACAAGGGAGGGAAGGTGTTCACAATTGAATCTCCCCTTTGTTTAATGCTGGGTTCTTGGTGTGGCGGTGGAAAGTGAATCTTATTTTTCGTTGACCGGGTGAACATCAGGACCTCTTAGGAATCCTCTCCTTGGATAGCAGACGGAGTAACACAGCTCCTATCGATCAGGAATCTCAAAGAGATTGTAGGCAAAGATTAACTTGTACGCAGCAAGTTGTTCGAAGAGTTGAACTCTCTCTTTCTTTTCAGTGGAAGTTTTGGTGCTTCTACAGCTCACATGCGAAATTCTTTTCCAAGAATTATCTGATCGACCGACCCCTTCTCCCTAGCAAACGGGGCTATTTATAGAGGTTTCAGGGGTGAACGTGCCCCCTAAAAACGCTCCATAATGGGGGGTTAACTTCCTCATTACGTGGGCAGTAATTGACCCAATAATGAGGGCAGTTATAAGTGAGACGCAGGTTTCGACCCTCGCGTCTTAGTGCCACAGTGATGCTGAGACGCGGGTTTCGACCCTCGCGTCTTGGTGCTGCCGTGACGCTGAGACGCGGGTTTCAACCCTCGCGTCTTGGTGCTGCCGTGATACTGAGACGCGGGTTTTGACCCTCGCGTCCTGGTGCTGCCGTGATGGCTATGATTAGCCCTGCGTCTGGAGTTTGGACTCTACTTTTTGATGACTTGTCTTTAGTGATTTTTTAGACAGCCTATAGAGCTGTATTAGGTTTTTTTCTCAAAGGGCGACAAGCTTTTGCTTATGAAGATGGGCTTGGGTTAGCCTCATCTTCAAGATTTACCGAGTCACTTTATCCTCAGTGGATGGCTCACGTTATTCAAAACGCGTATCCCAAAGAGTATTTAAGTGTTTAATCTATGGATCAGAGTCTGATTGGATTAATTCTTCAGGTTTAAAATTATCTTTTCTGTCATCTTTCACGTGGCTGGCTGATACCATGTTCACTTAGAGACTTTCAAAGATATTGTCGATGCTGACATCTGATTCCCACGACGACGTTGCGACGAGTTATCATGATAAACCTCTTTATCAAATCCAGGATCTAATGAGATTGGTGAAGTTACATAACCGAGTTCTCTTCAGGTCTTGTGGTAGTAATCACAGTACAAATGAACGAAGTAGTGCTCGTTTTCCTTTGCCAAAATTAAGGCCTAATTCCTTGGTAAAATTGTAACCCATTCTTTCCATCATATGATGTGACCTTTGTCCATAATGGAAGAATGGCAGAGACTCAGAACTACCCCTGAGCTTTCACAAGCTGCAAGCTCTATCTCAATTAGCCCGAACAGAATTGGCTTTTGACCTTTTTGCCTGACTAGTACTTCAAAGAAGGTATTGTTACTCTTCCAATCTTTTCATATACCAAGAGGGACGACTTTGTTGGTACATGCAATGATGTCAAAGCATTCATCACTGACCAAAGATCACTACCTACATCAGTGCTGGTGTCTGACGGTACAGAATTCGAAGCAAATGCAGAAAAGTAAGCCAAATCTAAATCTTTATTAATGAAACACTCACTTTCAACGTTGGCAATGATTTCAAAGTCGAGCTTATCAATGCTCGTTACAAGGTGATTTATTTCCCAGAGACATTCGTCTTCTTTTGGCTCCGTATGTGCTTCGTTGCCAGAGTCAAGTTCTTCTGGGTGTGGATTCTCATCAACCTCAAGAGAATCCTGATAAAAGAGGGAATCAGTGAAATAATTCTCTACTCCTTTGAACAGATGCCTTTCAGCAATCAACGTTCTCACTTTTTCATATTCATCAACGTATTTCATTACTTGATGAAGAGTGGATGGGACGATGATGTTGCAATGAATCCAAGGTCATCCTAGCAGCAGATTGTATAAGTTGTCAGCGTCAATGACATAACAGTCACCTAAGATATCAGGTCCTCGATTTGACACCTGACTTTGATTTTCCCCATCAGGCACGTACCATTGGTATTGAAGCCATAGATGGTTGTCTGAGTGGCGCTCAATCGGTGGGTGGGCATTCTCAAATACTGCATGACCCTGCGGAGCATAATGCTAAACGTGGATCCCAGATTAACCTGAATGTGGCTCACTTCAGATGATCCAATGTACCCTGTATAATATAAGGTATCTGTCATGTTTTCTTTAAACTTGCAATCCTCCGGAGTAAAAGTGATGCAGGAAAACTACTTTGAGGTATGGTGGCAATGGTCATCATCTTCCTCTTCTCATATAGCAGGAATTTGGGTTACGAAAATCTCTGCATCTGCTGAAACTTCTCTTAGAGCATCCCTTGTAGACTTGGAAGCCTTAGAAGCTCGTAAAAAGTGATTCGAGCAGGGATATTGGCTAGTTGAGCTAAGACATCAAAACAGAAGGGAGTTGATGGTTCTGTAGAATCTATAATTAAGGCAACACAAATACTAGAGGGGGGGTAAATAGTGTTTGTAAAAATTCTAATCACAAAAACATAAACAACTTGCAAGAAAATAAATGCACAAAATAAATCTCAAAAAATGAAAACGTAAACACGAGAGATTTTATCCTGCTTCAGTCCTTGTGACCTACGTCCAGTCCCCAAGCCACCCACTTGAGATTTTTCTTATCCTGATTTTGAAACACCCCAAAATCAACTTTAGTACACCACTTGACAAAAATCCTTCGCCAAATCTGTACATCTCTTATTTACACCAAGAAGACACTTCGTTGATTTAATACAAAATATCTTATAAGCCTTGAATATTGTATGTGAATGACTGAATAAGATTTCTTATAGAGAGACTCTCAGAATTCTTCACAAAGGATTGGAATGATGTGAAGAATAGAAAGTGAAAAAATAGTTTTCTGTAAAACAGAATTTTATCAGAGTTTTCAGACAGAAAACTTGTGAATGAATTAGTGATTAAACCCAAACATAACATTCCTATTTATAGGTGAGCACAAGGGTCAGTTAGGGTAGTTATTCAATTCAAATTTGAATGTGAAATGTTAGGAAAAACACCAGAATATCAAAACTATCCAACAGTCTCTCTTACTATTAGTCGACTAGGGTAGGAGATTAGTCGACTAGTCAATGTATTTTTGCCTAGCTAAGTTGACTAGATAATGGTTGTAGTCTACTATAACTAACTGATATAGCAGATAAGTCTCTGGAAAACTGGATTAGCTGACTAGGTCTTTTAATAAGTCAACTAACTATATAGACTAAGAGCAGTAAACTCTATGTAAAGAGACGTAGTCGACTTGTGGATGGAGCAAGTCGACTAGAAGACATATTAGTCAACTATAGAAAGAGATTAGTCGACAAGAAGACTATTTTGTGTGTGTGATCAAGGCTTTTAACAATTTTCTAAAAAATACTAAAAAATACATAAAAATAGTAAAGCATCCTTCTACGACCTTGTGCTTTGTAAACTCAATGATAGAGTTATATCTTCAACTTTTGAGCATCAAGGAACCTGCATCACAAGTATGAGGATGTATATGTGTATATGTGGAAGATATGTTATGAGTTTGTTATCATTAAAATCTAAGTTCCAACAGGTTCCACACCGCTTTTTGGAAAAGCTTTGACGTACCAAAGCTCTTTTTGCTTTTCCATAGATGGCCTCGTGGACTTCTCGATTGTCTCCTTAACTGGCTGTGGGGAGTTTACTACCAGCTTGCCATATTTTTTAGGTACTGCTTTCCGGATCCAGTTCCTGATGTGGGAGGTATGCCTGTTGCAGCAACAAAGGCAGACTCCTCGTCTCCCAAACTAGTAAAAGAGGCGACATCTTCCTCGGTTTCTCTTGTAGAGATACTCACCACATTGCTGGAGGATGCCTTAGCCTTACCGTTGGACTTCCTGTTTATAACAGTCGTCCATTGCTGGCTCTCGATAATGTCAGGATGGACCCACATTGTCTCTCCTCAAGGAGTAGACGCTGGACTGAGGCTTTTTTCCTTTTGACTGTGAGGATCAATATTAATCACTCTTAGTTCCCTTTTTAGGATAGGAACGACTCCGATTGGTGCTAGTAGGAGTTTTCATCAAAATTGAATTGGTGACGTAGTTGTCATGTTGGCGGTCACCTTCTTCTGTTCTAGATGAAGCTTCAACACCTCTGCATCGATCAAAGCCTGAAGGACATCTTTAAAGATGTAGCATTTCTTGGTAGGGTGCCCCAGCATCCTGTGATATAAATAGTAGTTGGGGTCATCAGTCTTCCCACCTCTTCAGGGCATCTGGTATCTGAAAGTATGATTTATTAGCACATACCTGGTCGGGAGCCATTCCTCCTCTAACTGATTGGCTTTGGAGGCAATTTGATTCATTGAGAGTTTCATTGCCTCTATTCTTCTTTCGGTTGAGAAGATGACTCTGGTGTGCGTTGCATTGACTTATGGGGTCTCGGTTTGCTGACTTTTTCTTCAGCCCTGACCCTAGCGACGATCTCTTTCGTTTGTTCACCTTGTAGCACCAACTACTTCCAAGTGCTACATTCTGCCACTCCCATTTGAACGAGTAGGTAAGTTTGCAAATTGTGATGGCATGTCTCAACTAGTATAGACTGGGTCATGTCGCTGGGACAATAGAGTGCCATGCTCCAAAATCTCTCGACGAAAGTTTTGATAGACTCTCCTTTCTTTTGCTTGGCTGTGAGGAGAGTTGACACTGGAAGTTTTGTATCGTCTTCAAAGAAACGAGCCAGAAATAGCTTCTTAAGGTTGGCCCATGTTTTAATCAAGCCAGCAGGAAGTTTCATGAACCATTCAAAGACGGCTCCCTTAAGAGTGCTAATGAATAAATGAGCCATGATGGCATCGTTCGATACTACATTCCCAGTTTGGGATTTGAAGTAGTATATGTGTTAGTTCGGCGACCTTTTACCATCAAAATTTTGTAGGCTTGGCGCCTTGAATTTGGGAGCGTAGTGAGTGATGTCCCACTCTACTGGGTAGGGTTGATCGGCAAAAAGTAAGTACAAGAATAAGTAAAAAGAGTATGGGTCGATGTTACTGCTTTTGCGATTCTTCCGTAGTAGCGAAGTGGCTATAGGGTCGTATCCACAAGGAGGGAGAGCGATGAAAGCTTGATGTGGCTTCTTTGTTCAAGAAAAGAGAAAGTTCTTTGTTTTAAATTACGAATTGAAAAATGAAAACAAGTTGGTTTCAAGAATTGTTTGAAAATAATTTGGTGGTTTGTAAAGTTGGATTTTCTTAATGGTAAAAGCGTATGGCTAACTTTCTACTAAGTACTCCGACTAATCCCTAACTTCTTGAAGATGTAGCCTCACGATGGATCATAGGCAAGTAAAATTTTTATGCATAGGAACTATTCACGTTGGGAACGAATGAAAGTCCTTCCTTTAACTTAGCTTTATACGACAAAAACTTGGACATTCCCTTATCAAGATCCAATAGAAGGTGAGAATAAGGAAAGACACAAGTGCACTAATGGTATCGACAAAGTTAAAAAAAAATCTCTAACTTACATCAACAAGTAAAGCACACAACCCATAGATCATAAAAAATCCATTAAGCATGAAATATAACAGGTAAATACTTGTAGGTAAGTTAGAGTTAGAACCCTCATCTTATGATGTCATAGCTCTCGTTTGCACAAGGATTATTTGACTCTATTGACTCATTTGGGTTATCAATCAAGTTGTTAGAGATTAGTAGGTTAGTAGTTAGTTAGCCATGCAATGAAAGAGTTAGTTAGACATGCTTGAGAAAAGAAACAACAAAAGAGAAGAGGCAAAGAGAGGGAGTTACACTACAAGAAACAAAAGACAAGAAGTGAAGAGAAGGAAGTTACACTACAACGAATACAACAAGAAGAAAAGTAAATAGAAAGAAGAAAGAGAAGTAGTCACTTGTATTAGCTTGTCATCTACCAAATACAACTTGTGCACACTCTCTCTCTTTCACTATAATTGCTAAAACTAAAACTAGAAGAAGAAAGAAACAACAACTATAATTCCTAACAACAAAGCAACAAATACAACTCTATTCTCTAGATATCTCCCAAATGAAGACCTCTGGGGGGTATTTATAGACACCTGGGGGAAGGGGGCCAGGGGGACGACCCCTGGCCCAAAGCCCGGGCGCGCGCGCCCACATGGCCGCGAGAACGCGGCCTAGGCCGCGTTTCCACGGCCATGCCAGGGCGGCGCGCACCTGGCTTCGGACAGTGCGTCGTCCTGTTTGTCCCCTGTCAGGTGGATTTTCTGGTTTCTAGATTTGAAGCCCTGGGCTGACAAAATCTTCACTCTAAAGTTAATGGCTACTTGGTAGGCCTTTAATCATCCCTTAATTGGTGATTTAGGGTCTTCTTCTTCATATGCACACCATGGACCTAGGATCAAGCAAGCAAAGTTTTATTAGCAGAATTTTATATCAAATAAATATGTGGATGTGATAAAAATTATGCAACATTAGAGACTAATCACACCCCACACTTATCTTTTACTCGTCCCGAGCAAAATAAAAATAAGAAAATTATTACAACACTTTCGCAGGTGACGGATTGTACTGAGCATGTGCAACAAGCCTTTAAACCTCTAAGTTTCCCCTAGAGGAGGAGTGTTGTCTCCTGAGAGTTTTCAGCGGATTTGTAAGATCCCTAATTAGAAATACTGTATTTTTATTTTTCTAAAGTATTTATTTGATTTATGATTATTTTTTTATCAACTTAATTTATTACTCTTCTTCTGATGATTATTATTATTATTAAATATGCAAAATTATCTTTGGGAGTATTAAATATTAATTTGGCTTTACATTTACTATTATTATTTATCAGCATATTTAATTACTAATTACTGTTAATTCTATTTTGATTATTAATTATTTTTGTTAGTAGTGGTTGTTACTATTACTAATTTATTTCGGGTATTATTATTAATTTACTAGTATTATTATTATTATTATTACTACTTGTTTTAGTAGTAGATGATTACCATTATTAGTGTTGCTATTATTATTGTAATTAGTATTGCTAATTATTATTGGTGTTAGTATTATTTATTATTTTGATATTAGTATTAATGCTAGTATTAATCATTGTTATTATTATGTTTTCTTTGATTAGCCTCTTATTCCTTTACCCATTTGGATCCTACCTGTTAATCAATACCCGTTAGCATTCAACCCAAACCTATTACCCATCTCCATTTCCTTAATACTACCCATTAACCCTATAAGCCTAAACCCACCAATCTTATACCCAAAATCCAATAACACATACCCATTATCTACCCAAACGCATTATCCATTAAGAACCTATACTTATTTTCTACCCAAACTCATTACCCGAACCCAATTAAACTCCAGTACCCACTACCCTATACCCATTATATCTCCACCCTATAAATATAATCTCTTAATCACCATCTCTTAACCTAATCCCTAGTCTAATCTCTCCCTCTTCAACTTCCCAGTTGCCAACACCCAAGCTCCACAGCATAGGCCGCCATTATTCTTCCTCCCATGGCTGCCCTATGTACACACAAGAACCTTGCTTTCCTCCCCCTGTGTACAAGGCCAAAGACCACACTCGCAAGCCCACATTCTTTCCCTGGCCCGCGCCTTGTCCAGCGCAGCACCCCCTGTTCCAGACCCGGCTGAAACTCACTTGGCAATAGCCTTTATCTCCTTCTTCGTCGAGTCCCGCGAGTCCCCGGCAACCCCATCAAACCCACGGCAGAGCCCCTTCAATGGCAACTTCATTGGCCGCCAACACCCCCTTTCACCAAGCACAACCCCCAACCAACTACACCAAAACACCATGCGCCAGACCCCATGCTTGCTGCCGCATTCCCTTGCAAACACCCCCAAGTCAAACCAAGAAACACTGAAGCATCTTACTCTGAGCCATTTTCCGGCTCTCCGTGGATCGCCGTGGATCAGCGTAGGCGAGTGCGAACGCACCCACGCCCTTCACGGCGAGATGCTCTATGCAACGACATCCTCTGCGACCCTGGACGCCTCCGTCGGAGCCTCCATTGGTGCGCCGCAAGTTGCCCCGAGGTTAGTGTTATTTTCATGTATAAGGGCAATCTTGTAATAATTGGGAAGTTGATATAAATGTGTGTGTTTGTGTGTGTGCGTGAGTGAGTGTGCTTGGTACATGATGTGGATGCATGCATGTATATGCATGTATTTATGCATGAATGTGTACTTTAATTATGTGTGTGTTAGTTTAGTAATTAATAAGTGGGTCTTAATTAATGTGTTTTATTTATATATGTCTTAATTAATTAATCATGCATGTGTTTTATTTATATAAATATATAATATGTATGTAAGTGTGGGTATGTATGCATATTGTATGTATGTATATGTATACTTGTATATGTACGTGTATGGGTATACGCGTATGTGTCCGTATGCACGTGTGGGTGTTTAGCATGTATTTATATTTATTTGTATGTGTTGGCTGCGTGCTACAGCATTTCGGATTTGTTCGGTGAGATCCGAACCCAGTTTCAGGAGATCCGACTCGATTCAGATTCATGATCGTTGTGGACCCGATACAATGGTGATTTGAAGACCGGCCCATGGGATGATCCATAGATCAGTACTGGTTCGTGCAGTGAAGACCAGACAACGATTTGGTTCCGAAACCGCGTCATTTCATGTGAGTGTTTGTTCTTGTGCATTTCCTTATTTACCGTTGTCGGTATGCGTTTACATATTAATGTTATCATTTCATGTGACTTTTTGTTATATTTTATCAGTTTGATGACTTGTACCACTTCATGAGACATCTATGATTGTTCACTTTAGTTACATAGTTGATAGGAGCTTGTATCAACGTCATTTAATGTGTTGGTAGTTTGGCGTTATTGGCTTAGGCCTAGTTTTGATGTATCTTAAACTATGACTTGATCCGGCTCGATTTTGAGGTTGATATAGCTTGTATTTGAGAATAATAGTAGATTTTATGTGTGTTAGTTATCAGATTTGACATTCATGTATTTGCTGATTATTTTTGACCGGAACATCTTGGATATTATGGACAAGTATATATGACGTCTTCACTGATATGAGACTGTTTAGAGAAACCACAGATAGTAGATCAGATGTGATTTGATGTTAGACATTTCTGGACTTGATGTTTTATCACCAGGATATTAGTATTCTTGTTAGTTCTTACTATTTCTTTATTATGCTGGATTCGGTCTTAGTTGTGAAGAAAGTTGGACCGTGATTTAGATTGATCTGGAGTTATGGTTGATCTGAGATTTACGTTCTTTATAATAGCCTGATCTGCATTAAGATGAGATTGATATATTTCATGTAGAGTACTTTCCAGACTTGTTATTCTTTCATTGGTAATAACTTAGGTGATGATTCACTCGGGTATTGATGATAGACTTGTTATGATCTTACTGTACTAAGAGATTGGATTACTCGTATATGGACTTAGTTGGAATTTAGCTTGATCTGGGATTTATGTTATTTACATTGGATATTGATCAGTATTTAGATGTGACTGATATTTGTCAGATTGCAACCTGATGTGTGGGTATCTTACCTTAGACTATGACTTGATCCTACTCGATCTTGAGGTTGATATAGTTTGTATTTGAGAATAATAGACATTTTATGTGTATTGATTATCAGATTTGACATTCATCAATTTGGTGACTATTTTCGACCGGAAACACTTTCGGATATTGTAGACAAGTAGATGTGACATTTCTATATCGATATGAGATGGTTTAGATATACCACAAATAATGGATCTGATGTGATTTAATGTTAGACATTTCTGGACTTGATGTTTTATCACCAGGATATTAGTATTCTTGTTAGTTCTTACTAGTTGTTTATTATTCTGGATTCGGAGTTAGTTACGAGGAAAGTTGGACCGTGATTTGGATTGATCTTAAGTTAGAGTTGATCTAGAACTTACATTCTTTATATCGGATCTTGAACTCATTAAGATGAGATTGACGTAGCTGGATTTATAGTTGTGAGTATCGAGATTTATTTAGGTGATATTTGTTGAGGTTGAGCATCAGAAGTAGATAATCCAGACCATAAGTTGTTTGAGGATGATTCTCTACTTAGATATGATTTCAGTATGTGTTGACTTGTAGATCTCGAGGATATACCATGTGCTTTATGTTTAGTTATTGATTACTTTAATTAATAGAGATTGAGTTATTGTGACAGTGATCTATTCTATATCAGTGATCTTGTATTTCAGAGTTATCAGATGGCAGTTTTCACTTTATCAGCTATTGATAAGATTAATTGTTAGTGATCATATGATGTGTTCAGAGCTTATAGGAGTTGGTAGATATCTGTATCAGTTACCAGTTGTTAGTGACACTATTATATTAGTGGCTATATCTCCAGTATCCTATTTCAGATGTCAGATATTAGTTGTCATTTACTTAGTTGTCATTTACTTAGTTGTCAGATACTCAGTTGTCAGATACTCAGTTGTCAGATATCAGTTATCAGTTGTCAGATTATCAGCTATTATTGACATCAGCAGTTGTTGGAGATATCAGTTACTACTACATATTAAATCATATTGATTGCTTATTAATAAAAGACACCATAACCCGGGGAACAGGGGTAATTGTCTGATGATGCATGTCGTGTATTTGGAAGGACTTCTTATGGTACCGAGTTGTGGGTTCCAACCATGGGGAACCAAGGTAGTACTGGCTACCTATTCAGTTTTCAGTTGTTAGGGCTATGCCCGGATTACGGTGCCACACTAGTTGTCTTTTCGTGTGGGGTTGTGATCTTCAGATATTAGAGCCTTGCGGCTTGTCCTGCTTCAGTGCCAGGGGTGTTAGACCGTGGTACCGGGCATGCATGATACTCTTCCAAAATACATGCACTACATTGGCAGGCAGTTACAACAACGATAACTTTGCTTGATATGTGAGAAAATGGCTGTGGTATGGGACACAGCTAAGTACTACATTAGTTAGGTTAATAATAACCAACCAGACTAGTGACATATGCTTGGTTACACATCTTGACATCAGCTATTAGTTTACATTTGTGATAGTTGACTTTTATCTTCATTCATGTTGTTATGCAATTATCCTTTAGTTATCTGTTGATCATGTTATTTAGTTATTTTATATCTGCAGTTATCTTGTTATTATTTTGTGCACATTGTTTATATGCACAAGCTTTCCCCTTTACACACACACTCACCAGGTCGCTTTCTGACGACCCTGGATTTGTACGTCCAGATATTGGACGCTTTGTTTCTATTGTTCAGGTGTTCATTGAGACTGTACGCTTCGCGAAGAGCTGGAGCTTCTCCCTATTCGATTCCGATATTCTTATATTTCTTGTCTTCATATTATTTCCAGATTCTCGTTATATCAGATTCAGTTGTTATTCCAGTTCTTACTTATATGATATCATGCGTGGATGCCTATATATGATATTGCAGTAAATCATGATTCATTATAGTTCGGATTTATAGCTAGTTTCGGGTTACTTAAGGCTTAGCGCATATACGTGAGGTATTTTCCTTGCGTATATGCGTTGCCGACTCGTGTCGTGTCTCCGCTCCAGCGTATTTTGAGAAGCGGGGCGTGACAGGATTGTACCCACAAAATCCAATAAGTTAAAAACGTCCTTCGAGAAAAAGAATTTTCAATCATCTAAGTAAAAATGACCAAATGGGGTAAGAATTAGGTTCAACCTCACAAGTCCTCCATACTTTAGCCTTTATAAAAAAGAAATTTTGATTTTTTTTAAATTTAGAAAGGATCTTATACTTCTAACTCATTCTGTTATTTTACTTTAGATAGATATGCATAATGTGTAAGTGTGATGTGTTTGGGATTTTTCATCTCAACTTTGAATATTATTTTATTAATATTTATTTATTATTCTTGATTTCATTAGGCTTTCTACTTTACTCATGTAACACATATTAAACCGATGACTCTCAAACCAGATGGTTTTAGGGCACCAGGTGGAAAACACCCCTCGGGTCCAATATGCAAGTAGAGTAGGCCACAAAATCAAGATTTACTTATATATTATATATTGATAATTATTTTTGGCATGAGTAATCATGCTTCTTGAGGCACAATTATCCAGCGTTTTTTTTCATAGTTGTGTCTCTAAATCCCAAGCATGTGTGTGGTTTATGCATATTCTACTAAGGCTAAATAAAAGGTATAAGTTATTTTCCTTATCCCTCCTAATTCTTAGTCAAACCAATCTTTCTTGTTTATTTAGGCAAAAATAAAGATTCATTAATAAGGTTCCCTTAATTCCTACAACCTTTTGGTTTATTTATAAAGAGTATGAAATCTCTTTTTAATCTTGGGGTTTTTTTATATTTTTATTTTATTATTTTTATTTTTTTTAGAAAGAAGAAACAGAATAAAAGGAAAAAGAAAAAGTGTTAACACCCCCCACACCTATCTAATGCATTGTCCTTAATGAATGTTATGTAAATGCAAATGCAATAAATAAGGTGAAGAAGGATGTCACCTCTTCGCTGAATCGGGCCGGCCAAGTGCGAATAGGCTAAAGAAATATCAAAAAAATGTAGAGGGATAAGCATATAAACAAATAATTTTTTTTTATTGCTGTGTGGACGGCTGGGTTAGGTGTAGGACGGGTCAAAAAGAGTCAGCACACTATCAGCCTGTGATATAGGCACAGTCGTCAAAAAGGGCTTCAGTTTTTGCCCATTCACTTTGAATTCCGTATTGTTCTTAGGATCTACAATAATCACAGCACCGTGTGAAAAAACGGTGCGCACGATAAACGGTCCAGACCAACGAGTCTTCAGCTTTCCCTCAAAAATATAAAGCCTCGAGTTGTACAGCAGAACCTTGTCTCCCGGGGCAAAGTTTTTTCGGGTTATGATCTGGTCATGAAAAGTTTAGTCCCGGGTGATTCGAGCATTCTCATAAGCTTCATTCTGTATCTCCTCTAATTCTAAGATTTGCAGTTTCCTTAGCTCACCGGCCTTACTCAGATCAAAATTGAGCTGCTTAATGGCCCAAAGGACACAGTGTTCTAACTCTACTGACAGATGACAGGCTTTTTCGAATATGATTCTGTAAGGAGACATCCCAGAACTATATTAAAAGCAGTGCGGTAAGCCCACAATGCATCATTGAGTTTGACCGACTAATCCTTTCGGTTCTGTCCGATAGTCTTTTCCAGAATGAGTTTGAGTTGTCGATTGGTGACTTCTACCTGTCCATTTGTCTGGGGATGATACGGAGTGGATAACTTGTGATTGATGGAATATTTTCGCATCAGAGCTTCAAAAACTCTATTGCAGAAATGTGATCCATTATCACTAATTATCGCTCTACGGGTGCCAAATCGGGAGAAGATGTTTTCTTTGAGAAATTTGACAACCACTTTGTTGTCATTGGTCTTTGTAGGCACAGCTTCTACCCATTTAGAGACATAGTCTATAGCAATCAAAATGAACTAGTTGCCGAAGGAATTAGGGAATGGTCCCATGAAGTCGATACCCCAAACATCAAAAATTTCAACTTCCAGGATCGGGTTTAGGGGCATCATGTCTCTTCTTGAAATTTTCCCAATCTTATGATAATTTGTGCATGAATTGCAAAAATAGTATGAGTCTTTGAACAAAGTAGGCCAGTAAAACTCACTTTGTAGAACTTTCTCTGTAGTCTTGCGGGAACCGAAGTGCCCTCTGCATGCAAGGTCATGGTAAAAGCTGAGCACACTCCTATGTTCCTCCTCTGGTATGCATCATCGAATAATCTGGTCAGGATAATACTTAAAAAGATATGACTCTTCCCAGAAGAAGTACCGTACTTGGGCAAAGAAATGACACTGGTCTTGCTTTGTCCAGTCAGTGGGTAATTGTCCAGTGGCTAGGTAATTAACAATGTCCGCATATCAAGGTTCCTTAAGAACGCCCAGGATGTGCTCGTCTGGGAATTCCTCGTTGATCGGAGCTTGTATGATCGGTGCGTTTGGAATTCCTGACAAATGATATGCAACCACATCTTCTATACCTCGTTTATCCTGAATTTCCAGGTCAAATTCTTGAAGCAAAAGGATCGGCTTTTGCTTCCTTCTTGGTCATGAGGTATTTTAGAGCCGAGTGATCTGTAAAAATCACCGTCTTCGAGCCTAACAAGTAGGGCCGGAACTTCTCTAATGCAAAGACAACGGCCAATAATTCCTTCTCAGTCATTGTATAATTCTGTTGGGCAACATTCAAGGTCCTACTCGAGTAATAAATCACGTGCT
Source organism: Agave tequilana (assembly GCA_038442645.1). Classification (NCBI taxonomy): domain Eukaryota; kingdom Viridiplantae; phylum Streptophyta; class Magnoliopsida; order Asparagales; family Asparagaceae; genus Agave; species Agave tequilana. The sequence continues at coordinate 37,890 of JAVJIF010032552.1, forward strand.
TCCTATTGTCGATGCGCTGTTCTAGAACAGTGCAAATAGCAAAATCAGAGGCATCACATATGATTTCAAATGGTTGAGCCCAATTAGGAGCAGAAATAATAGGCGCAGAAATAAGTTCTTACTTGAGCTTCCCCCATGACTTGAAACATTTATTGTTAAAATCAAAGGGCACGTCCTTAGCGAGCAGGTTGGTTAAGGCCTAGCGATTTTGCTAAAATTCTTAATGAACCGTCGGTAAAACCCAGCATGCCCTAGAAAGGATCTAATATCCTTGATGCTTTTGGGTGGTGAAAGCTTAGCAATCACTTCTACTTTAGCCTTATCTACTTCAATGCCTCTCCTCGAAATCTCATGGCCTAAGACAATCCCCCGTCTCACCATAAAGTGACATTTCTCCCAGTTTAGAGTTAGATTCTTCTCCTTGTATCTCTGCAGAACTAACTCTAGGTGATGAAGACACTGATCAAAGGAATCTCCGTAGATGGAGAAATCATCCATAAAAATCTCAAGGAAACGTTCTACCATGTCGGAGAAAAGACTAAGCATGCACCGTTGGAATGTTGCGGGAGCATTGCACAATTCAAAGGACATGCGTCGGTAAACAAAGGTTCTGAACGGGCAGGTGAACATGGTCTTTTCCTGGTCTTCTGCAGCAATGGGGATTTGATTTTATCTCGAGTACCCATCTAGGAAACAGTAGTACTCATATCCAGCCAGGCGTTCAAGCATTTGGTCGATGAAGGGTAGCGGGAAGTGGTCTTTACGGGTGGCTGCATTTAACTTTCTATAGTCGATACAAACACGAACCTTGGTAGGCAGTCTTATTTGTACCAACTCTTTGTGCTCATTTTCAACCACCGTAAAGCCAGCTTTCTTTGGGACCGCATGAACAGGGCTAACCCATTGGCTATCAGAAATGGGATAAATGATCCCATTGTCTAATAGTTTCATAATTTCCGCTTTTACTGCATCTTGCATGAGTAGGTTAAGCCTGCGTTGTGGGTCCATCCTGGGGGTTGCTTCATCGATTAAATGGATTCTATGTTGAACTATTGCTGGACTTATCTCTTTGATACCCTGCATTGTCCATCCAATGGCTTCCCTATGCCTTTTCAGAATAGACATTAAGCTGTCCTCTTGTAGCTCAGTCAGGTGGGATGCTATGATGACTGGCAGGGTTTCTCTTCCGCCCAGGTAGGCGTACTTGAGGTGTTCAGGTAAGGCTTTTAGCTCTAGGGAAGGTGTTGCTTCATTGGAGATAATATCCAGACTTTCATTCCCGTAATGAAGTACACTTGGGCTGGACGCCCAATCCATTATCGAATCCACGATCTGGTCAAGATTAAAATCCTCAGACTCCAATCAAACTCTGCCTCTGTGTCCATCTCCATGCTTTCCTCATGCTCACTAGTCAGATTTTCAATGGAATTGACCTCAAATGTCTGATCATTGACATCCCTGGGTTGTCTTCTAAGATTGAAGACATTGACTTCCTTCGTCATGTCTCCAAAGGTCAATCGCATGGACCCGTTCCTACAGATGATTATGGCATTGGCTGTAGCAAGGAATGGGCGCCCTAAGATGACTAGAGTTTGAGACCTCAGATTAGACACAGGTTGGGTCTCAAGCACAATGAAGTCAACGGATAGATGAAATCCCCGACCCGAATAAGGACATCTGTGACTTCCCCCTTCAAGATTTTCACAGATCGGTCAGCTAGTTGAATTGTGACTTGAGTTGGACTTAGCTCACCCAAGTTGCTGGTATACTGAGAGAGGTAGCAAGTTGATACTTGCTCCCAGGTCAAAGGAGTGCTCTGCTAATTTTGGTCTGTCCTATGGTGTAGAAAATTGTGGGACGTCTGGGATCCTTGTATTTCACCGGAATAGGACCAGACAGAATTTCACTTATATTGGTTGCCAAGAACACTTTCTTGGGCACATTTGTCTTTCTCTTCTTCGTACACATATTCTTAAGAAATTTGGCATAAGCTGGGACTTCTTGGATAGCGTCAAGAAGAGGCACATTCAGTTTGACCTGGTTAAACATCTCTAGCATCTTTTTCATGTACATATTCTTATTGTTGTTCCAAGCCTATTGGGAAAGGTGCTACAGGCTTATGAACTTGTTCAACAGCTTTGTCCTCGTCAGATATTTGAGGAGCAGTTTGGGAGGAACTAGCAGAGGTGGAGGCTGGAGTAGGATCAGGATGGACTGGACTTTTCTGTTGGTAGACTTGGTTGTCTACCTTCTTTCCAGATCGAAGTGTGTGAGCAGCATTGCACTGGTTGATTGATGGATCCTGAATTTCTTATGCTTGATTGGAGTTTTTTGGGTTAACTAGCAGCTGACTAGGTAAATTACCCTTTAATCTTTCACTTAGGGAGCTAGCTAATTGGCTCATCTGCATTTCCAATCTCGATATAGCCAGTGAATGGTTGTTTAGCGTTTGTCCTTAGTTTTGCATAAAAGCGGTTTGAGACTTCATAAAAGCTTCCATGCTCTCCTCCAACTTACTGAATCTTTTCTATTGGTGAACTTTGAGAGGAGGAAGATGGAGCTTGACTGAAAAAATTTGGTGGAGGACTGGGATGGTGAAAATTGTTGGAGAAATTAAGCCTAGAGGATTGTTCTGGACGCAGGAGAAATTTGGAGTGATTCCTCCACCTTGGATTGTATGTTTACGAGTAGGGATTGTGCGGCGGTCGTGAGTAAGCCGCGTTCAGGTGTTCCGGTGGCACTTGCTGGCATGAAAAACGGGGCATTCTTCAAAGACATGGTTTGGTGCCTAACAGTATGAATAACCCGGATTGTGAATTGGTGGTGGGTTGATTTGGTTAACATTGGCTGGCTCTATCATTTCTAGAGCCTCTATCCTCCTCATTTGGGTTGCAATCTTAGCTTCTGCAGCTATGGATGATTCTAAAGATAGGAGCCCTCATCTTAAAGCTATAGATTGTGAATTCCTTGATTTTTCCGAGGCTAGCTCCCATTGCATGGTTTTCTCAACTAAATCCTCAAATAAGTCCCAACCCTGGTTCTCATCCTTTTGCAAGAACCCTTCCTTACACATGATTTCTAGAAGGGTTTTCGTTTGATAATCTAATCTATCGTAGAGAATCTGGCACTGATGCCATTTCTCCACACCATGATGAGGGCACTGAGCTAGAAGATCTTTGAATCGCTCAAAGTATCTCCAAAATGGTTCGCTCGGTTCTTATCTGAACTGCATGATATTCTTTCTAATGAGGGCAGTTTTGTGAATTGGGTAAAATTTCTTCAAGAAGGTCTTAACGAAATCATCCCACGTCGTGACAGAATCTACCGCCAAACTGTACAACCATTTCTTCGCTAGGTCCTTTAGGGAAAAGGGAATGAAACGTAACCTAACGACATTGTCTCCTAGCTGAGGTTACGCATCATGAGGCATACATCTTCAAATTCCCTAACAAAAAAGTATGCATCCTCTGACTCTAAACCATGAAACTTTGGGAGAGTGTTGATGAATTGAAGCTTTAATTCAAAATTATTTTCATTTGCCTCATGCAGTTTTCTACAAGATGGTAATGAGGTTCTGATCGGGTAAAACCTGTCCTGAAGTGATGCCATCACAGGTTCTGGATGTAAGGGTAGAGAAGTGTTTCTAGTTAATTTGGAAGTTGCAAGATCTCTTACCCACTCTTACATGCATCACACCACAAACAACGTAAAGACAACAAACAAATGAAAAGAATAAAAAAAATAACAAAAGAAAGAAAAACAACCACCAAGCCTTAGTCTAAGGTACCTGAATCTAGACGACTCCTAACTGGTTGATTCTCCGGGGAAGGTTGTTGCAGGAACTCGACTATAAGCTAATCGGCCAGGAAAGGGCAAAGCTCGGGGAGGGGGGGTATCCGGGCGTGAGCCACGACCTTAATTACGCCAAAAATACGGAGCTTTAAGGCTTTGCCTCTCAATCCACTTTCCTTAGACATCAATTTTGCAAGAGTATAGTTCTTGCAATTTCCAACCTCAGTTAATCTCTTAGTGAGTCCGAGATGTCCCTAGGGCCAACATCTATTAATTTATAGTTAAGGCTTGTGCTAGTATGAGTGCACTTGGAGATGATTTTTGGGCTAAGGAAGGGTGATAAAATCCCACCTTATCTTGTTTATTGGGATTTTGCCCTTAATGTCAATTGTGCAAGTGTACAGTTTATTCACAACAAGGTAACACTCAAAGCGATAAATCACTCAAAAATGTTGGTCCTATTCTATATGAATGCACACGTACATTTTCTCCAGCACTCTTCAACAGAAATTTAAATAAAAAATAGACACGTGCCTTAAATGCAAGAGTCTAAACCAAATTTCAATTAAGCAACAAGTAGATTTCTGTTGAGTTTATTACACATGTATAAGGTGAAGCATTCAAGGGAACTAAAATTTAGAAAACAATTTTAGCGGCTTTCGGCAACCCTGCAAACGAGTTTGTTAGTACTTCAATTGGAGAAACTCATTTTTACACAAATTTTTTCGAGGGCAAATGAATCCTCGTGCAACGTCCTTGGCCATCACTTTCGCTTCTCGTGATAGTGAGCTCCTTGGTACTTCTCCTACACACAAGAACAAAGAAAAATCTTTAGTATTGAACAATAAAGCCGTTCCCTCCCCGGTAACGGCGCCAAAATTTGATCGGCAAAAAGCAAGTACAAGAATAAGTAAAAAGAGTGTGGGTTGATGTTACTGCTTTTGCGATTCTTCCGTAGTAGCGAAGTGGCTATATGGGTCGTATCCACAAAAAGGGAGAGCGATGAAAGCTTGATGCGGCTTCTTTGGTCAAGAAAAGAGAAAGTTCTTTGTTTTAAATAAAGAATTGGAAAATGAAAACAAGTTGATTTCAAGAATTGTTTGAAAATGATTTGGTGGTTTGTAAAGTTAGATTTTCTTAATGGTAAAAGCGCATGGTTAACTTTCTACTAAGTACTCCCACTAATCCCTAACTTCTTGAAGATGTAGCCTCACGATGGATCATAGGCAAGTAAAATCTTTGGCATAGGAACTATTCACGTTGGGAACGAATGAAA
>JAVJIF010032553.1:0-66085 GCA_038442645.1 Agave tequilana
AAAAACCGTGTTTCCACACGGTGCAGTTGAGATCATGACCCCAAGAATGAAAATGACTTTAAAGTAAATGGTCAACGTCTTACCTTTCTTGGAATGGTGCCGGTAAATGAAACGGCAATGGGTCTTTTTGACCCAGTGTATCGGTAACTTTTCCTCCTTTCCATTTTATTTCATGCCCTTATACATTTCTTCATACATTGGGGACAATGCATGAGATAAGTTGGGGGAGGGTTCTAACATGACTGATCTAAGAAAAAATAATGGATATATAAAAAAAAACTTTTTTGAAAAGGGTAGACAGTATTTTGATATATTTTTTGTAAGATTTAAGTCAATTTTAAGGAATAGGAGAATCATAATTAGGATTTCTTACACTTGGTCAAAATAAGAAAACTTGTTTGATTTTTAGGGTCAGGAAGAAAATTTATGAAAGTAATTTAGTCTTGATATTTACCTTGATGACATATGCACACAAAATACACTTCACACTTAGGTTTAAAACAGAGACTCTTATGCTTATAAAAAAATATGAAAAAAAACAAGTCTAATTATTGATTAGCTAGGTGCTTTGGCCTAAGCAAGCCTAAGTATTTATGCAAAAGATATTAGATGAGTTTGAAAAAAATGTGTATCCTCTGATTAAGCTGGTATTTATGCCTCATGAAGCATAAGTATTCACGCCTAAAAGGGTGCATCGTATAAATAAAAACCTTGATTTCGTGGCCTTATCTGCTCGAGTTTTTAAGTCCTTAGGGGTGTTTTCTCACCTGGTGCCCTAAAACTGTCCGGTTTTGGGTGTCACCGACTGATGCTCGTTACATGGGCAGATTAGAAAGCCTAATGAAATTGAGGAATAATTTCACCAAAATAAATAAATATAGGCATAGGAGTTAATGTTGAAGAACCCTTAGTAAACTTCACAGTCACGATGGTGCATACGACTCAGGGTAAATTAATAGACTAATGAGAAGTACAATTTGACTCCTTACTTTAATTGATGACATGTTTTTGAAAAGAGACTAAGTTTAGGAATGAAAATTTGATATTCCTATAACTTATAGATTACTTAAACTCTCACAAATTACTTCAAATATTTTTTCTCCTTAAAAAAAAAATTGCTTTTCGAAAATACTAATTTTTTTTCTTTCTTTTTGGATTTGTGGGTGAATCCGCTGAAAACCCTCACGAGACAAAAACTCGTCCTCTAGGAGTAACCTAGAGGTTTAACGGCTTATTGCACATGCTCAGTGCAATCGAGTGACCTGCGAAAGTGGTCTAATAATTGATTCGAGTTAGTCTGATGTTTTGCTCGAGGGCAAGCAAAAGATAGTGTGGGGGTGTGATTTGTCACACACGTTGCATTTATATTGTCACTTTACACACTTGTTAGCTAATAAATTATATTAATAAGTTGTCTTTTTCTTTGCTAAATGTAGGCCCAAATGCTCAAGGAAAAAAGGAGAACAAGCCCAAAGCCCACCAAATTCTGAATTAATTCAGAATAAATTCGAAGTGAAGAATCAGGGCTAAATTTTGGCATATCAGAGGTTGAGAAAAATCCTCCTGAATCGAGCGTTTTAGCCACAGAATCAAGGCGTTTCGTCAACAGTTTGGAGCAAAACCAGAAAACCAGCAGCAGATACGAGCTAAACAGAAAACCAGCACCTCCTCCTTTTGGGTGTGGCCACTGGGCCACACCAGGGCCGGCGGAAACACGGCCCTTGCCACGTTTCCGCAGCCAAACCAATTCTGTTGGGGGAGCGTTTGCCCCCCAATCTTCCCGGGATCCTATCCTTTAGTTTTTGCCTATAAAACTAGTTTCAGCAAGGAAAATGCAGCGAAGACTAGATTAAGTTTTGCATTTTATTTTCTTAAGATTTAGGCTGTTTGTTAGCTAGAACAGAGTTGTAATCTTGCTTTTTAATTTGTAGTCCGTATCAAACTTGTGAGAGAGAGGACTGAGAGCTTGTACTTGAAGATTGAAGTGACAGCAATACAAAAGTCGAGCCAATTTCTCTTCCACTTGCAGTACGGTATGGTTTGCATTATGTCTATGTTTTCTTTGTTGTGTTCTATGAATAGCTAAACGGTTTTCTGGGCTAGTATCATCACTCTCTCTTGTTCTTCTTCTTCTCTTCTGTTTTTAAAGAAAAGACCCGATGACTCATATGCATGCCTCACTTAAAAGCCTTTCATTTTGAAAGTGTTCTTGAAGGCACATGAGGATGGGTATGGATAGTTGAATTTACAATTCTTTCATGAACATCTCTTGAATTGTTTTTAATTTCATTCTTACTTCTTCGCGCCTGATGTTTTTAATATTCGATTCTACGATTTCTTGAAGAAAAAGACTCAACTCTTCTAACATCTTATGTCTTTACTTAAAGCTTTCTAAAAAGTTAACTCTAAGTTTTGCAAATGATCATTTGAGGACTTAACATTTAAGAGAAATGAACAATTGAGTAGTGAGATAGTGAGCCCAGACTTTCTTTATTATTACAAACACAAACAATTTCTAAGCTTTCTAAATCCCTTCTCCAAACCTTTTCTAAAGTTGCAAATTTTCTTTCATTCATCTCTTTCTTTCCATTCTCTTTTTCATAAAAAAAAATGAACACAATCCTTATTTTCTAAACGATTCACCGAAAGCTTCCATCGCATCCCTCCTTGTGGACGCGACCCGTTAGCCACAAGCTGCACGGATATTCTTACTCATTGATTGTTTTCTTTATTTTAGCAATCAATCACACAAGTTTGTATCTAGTGTATTTATATGAACTTATTTTTGTGAATTTTATAAGATTTATTTGAATTTTTAAAGAGCTTATTTTTAAATGTTTAATAAGCTTACATTTAAAAATATATTTGAAATCTCAAAAGAATTTAATTATATAAACATATATTATTTTATCACACATATTATTGATTATTTTTAGGATTTTTATAGAATTTAATTTGTATTTTTTTAAAGGGCTTTTAAACATAACTTAAATACATTTCAATAATAAAAAATGTTGGGCTAGCCCCGTCGACCGGCCCGATCGACCAAAGATGTCATAGCCTGGGCTATAGGCTTGGTCGACCGAGTGCCAAAAAGCTATGCAATATGGCAGCCCAGCCCGATCGACAGGGCTGTCGACCGGTGCTAGATAGCACAGTTCTCAGCGGGCAAACGGTTTTTTTCAAGGCTCTCAACGTCAGCTTTTTTTATTTTTTATGTTTTTTGTTTTTTATTTGTTTGTTTTTGTTTTTTGTTTGGGCCTCTATATATTGAGCTTGGATTTGGTATTTTGCAGAAGATATTTTATAAATTTCATGAACTTTACTTTTTCATCTCTGAGAGAGTTCTCAACAAAGTTTTTAGTGCAAATATCTTCATTTCTAAGAGATATTTTTATCAAGTTTCAAGTAATCCTTTTTCATCTTTTAGAGAACTTTTCAAAGGGTTTGCTTGAGCCACAAAATCCTTATCTTTTCATAGTTTTCTTACAAACTTGAGCTTGTCATTTCTACATCTATCATATATGGTTTCTTGTTTGTGAGAGGATTTGTTTGTGGTCAAGAGTGTTGATCACATAGTTTCTTTTCTTTGTATCGAGAGTCTTTGAGGTTACGCCTCGAAGCGAACTTGCGGGTTCATGTTTGTGATTCTTGTGGGAACGAGTGTGAGACTTGCGGGTCTAAGAGTTCTTGAGAAAACTTGTAGTGTTATGGCACCGATTGATCTTGGGGATCAGATTATAGTGAAAATCCTTCATTACGGTGAATGCGGGACGTAGAGCAAGTTGCTCGAACCTCAAAAGAATTCTCTCCTGTTTACAGTTGCTCTCTCTCTCTCTCTCTCAACCACTCTTGTTTAAATCTTGCATGCTCATTATATTGTTAATTATTACATGCTTGATATTGCTTGTGTTTGTTTATCAGTATTCACTTCATATTGTTTAGTTTAGAATTGTTTAGTTAAAATTTTAATTTTCGCATTTGATTAACACATCACCTATTCACTCCCCTATAGGTGATTACAAGTGGTATCAGAGCGGGTGCTCTTGAATACCAGCTTAACCACCGAGAGCGATCCTTATTTTTTGCTATTTGCTTTATTGTTCACACACATTTATGCATCCACCTATGTTTGATATTCTTAATTTCTAAACTTAAAAGATAAAAATGAGTGTAAATCTTCAATCCCTTGTATTGAATGTTTATCTTGCCACAACTAAAGAATCATATCTTAAAAATGAAAAATTTTGAGGCTAATGCAAAATTCATACATGCTCAAACGCAAACCCTTAATAATGATTATATTTCTAGGGTTGATAATTGTGATTTTGTTTTTGTAGTGTGAATGCTTTGATCTTTCTTGATGAACCGATTCCAAACGATACGAAGAAAGAATAAAAAAAGTTGATTCCGACCACACTATTGGGAGGAACACACACCAGAGGATTGCAACACACAAGTGACTGCGGTCGACTTTGCATTTTACAAACAAACAAAGGAAAGAATTGAGAACACAGATTTAACAAGATTCGACAATTGCCTACGTCCTCGGGGCAGAAGGGGAGGAGATCTTATTAACATCGATTGCAGGATATATAGTAGTTGGAGACAATATCCCTCTTTATATAGCCAGAAGAATCCACGAAGAAAAAGAAACCAACGGATTTGAATTCGGATCAGAAACAAATCCAAATCTAAAGGAAACTGCTTAGAACACGCGTCTCAGTCGACCGGCGGTCGACCGGCTCCTGGCTCGACCGCTTGGTCAACCCGATAGGCAAAATGCCAAAAAACATTCTCTGTTAAATCTCAGTCGCTCGACCGGACGGTCTACTGACTGTCTAATGCTGTGTTGCTTCCTTTGTGCGGTCGACCGAGCGGTCGATTATTGCACCTTTTTTCTTCTCGTGCACATTCTGTGCATGACCAGTTAACCGGTCAATCGGCCCACTATTTCCGGTTGTATATGGTCTTTTATTATACATCGTTGAACTCTGCTCTCTGCAATATCTCATTCGATGAGTTAAAAAGTATGCCATCAAGATTTTTAACTCTTTCCATGATTCTCCACCTCGGTAAAGATTTCTCAAATCTGAGCCGAACAGACATAGCACCATGTCGATTCAATTGGATTGCACCAATATGGTTGCTATGTACCCCCTGCCCAAGGGATTAAGCCATCCGTAGTTCATTCACCAAGCTCCTCTGAGCTCAAGCAACTTGAAGAATATGGAGTAACTCCTTGCAATGTCAAACTTTACTCCCGAAACAACCTTGGTAAGCATATCGACGGGATTCTCTTTCGTGTAAATCTTTTGCAACTCGATGACACCCTCAAAAGAATCTCCCGAACAAGTGGAACCTGATATCGATGTACTTTGTCCTTGCATGATACACCTGATTCTTTGCCAAATAGATAGCGCTTATGCTACCACAATTGATCTTCAACAAAACCCAATCAATTTTCAAGTCGTCAATCCCTTGAAGCCAAATTGCCTCCTTCATAGCCTCCGTCATTGCCATATACTCGACCTGTATAGTAGATAATGCAAAGTAAATTGTAGAACAGAGTGCCAACTCACTGGTACTTTGAACAATGTAAACACATATCTCGTTGTAGACCGGCGTTTATCGAGGTCTTGCATAGTATTTGATACACTCTTGCTTACCTGTAGAATCCTTCTCGAATACCAAACCAGTGTCTATGGTACCTTTGATGTACTATAGAATCCATTTTATTGCTTCTCAATGACCTTGTCGGGAACGTGCATGTATCTGCTTACCAATGAGACAACTTGTGACAAAGGGCCTTGTACGCACCATTGCATACATTAAACTATCAATCATACTAGCATAGAGTGTGTGAGTCATTACTCACGCTCTTCAACAGATGAGGAGACTAGTAGCTTTTAACTTGAAATGAGAAGCCAATGGTATACTTGCAGACTTTATATCATCGTTGATGTTGAATTTCTGAAGTATCTTCTTCAAATACCCTTTTTGTGTCAAGCTAACCTTGCCACCTTTTCGTTCTCGCTCAATCCCCATACTTCGCACCTTCTTCGCTTTACCCATATCTTTCATATCGAATTCAGAAGACAACTCCTTTCTTAGTTTATCAATTGTAGATCTGCTCTTGAAGCGATGAGCATATCGTCCATATACAATAGTAGATAATGTACTCTCCACCCAATAGCTTATCGTAATACACACGTGGGTCGTAATGACTTCATGTATACCTCTTGTGAAGCTGTCGAAATGCTTATACCACTGCTTGGCAATTGTTTTACTCCATAAAGCCATTTTTTTAACTTGCATATGATATAGTTCTTTCCTGCAGTTTTGAACCCCGTTGGCTGAGACATGTATATCTCGTCATCAAGATCGTAATGGAGAAAAGCGGTCTTCACGTCGAACTGATCAAGATCCAACTCGTACAGTGCACTAGTGTCAATAAAATTTGAATAGATGAGAATACCTCATTGTAGTCAATGCCTTTTCGCACGCATAGCCTTTAGCTGCCAACCTGGCCTTGTAACATACTATATCACTATCGAGAGATCCTGTTTTTTTGTAAATACTCACTTATAACCGATCACCTTCTTCCCTTTTTGTGTAGAGAATTCATCTTTTCCATCATGACAGCCTTTCACATCTTAGATTCTGAACTGATTTCAGCTTTTCTATATGTAGACGGGATCATATCCTCAACGACTAGGAAAGCAAAGGCCATGATCATGTTTATAGTGAGCCAACTAGGCTTACGCGGAGTTCTCTGGGCTCTTCCAACTGACATTGATTCTTAGACATCACCAATAACCTGTCCTTGATCTTCATTATCCTCATCATCATGATTGGCAACCTGATTACCACCCTGTGTCACCACATGTATAACCTCAAAGATACTGATCTATCTAGAGGCGGTGGAGTAGCATCACTCTTCACTTGCAGCGATATCCTGTCGGTATTTTTGTTCTCCACCTGCTGAGAGTCTGTAGGCTTCATTATTGAAGTCGGTCCAAAGTGACATCTCTGTTGGTCCAAAGATCCATCACCGTAGTTTTAATGATGATTATCTCATGTAGTTATTTGTACTAATGATTTTGATTATTTTAGTTACAGACTTATAAGAATTGTGATGTTTATGTTTAGCTTCTCCAAAAGACTCACAAGTCAAGTTTTGAAGCTAAATTAAGATGATTCAAGAGTTTAAGCACCAAAAACACATCTAGCACTCAAAGATGGAGTCAAACTCAGGAGATCAAGATGAGAAGCAAATTGAAGCACTCAAGAAGGAAATGTTTTCATTTATATAATGTAAGATTTAGTTTTGTTAAAATCAAGTTTAAGAGATTTAGATTGCTCTTGAGACTCACACACACACTCTAAATCATTATCGTGTTTCTCATCCCAAAATATTTTCAATAGATTTTGTTACTGTTACAAAATGGTACTTTGAATTTTGGATTTGGAAAAGGACTTTGAAAAGGATTTCATCTTTACAAAAATAAATTCAAAGTTTAACTTTTATGTTGATCTATAATCACACATATTTGTGCTACAAACAATTTACATGAACTTATTTTTGTAAGTATATATCAAAGGAATTATAAGAATTTTCAAATAATATTTCTAAAATATTTTAAGTGTGATTTTGGCCTTCTACCAGCCGACCGAGCGATCGACCGGTTATATACTGACATGCACAAGCATATCTTGTGCACGTTGGTCAACCGCCCGATCGACCGCATATAAGAACAGTGCCTTCTAGTTGTCAACATCGGCGACCGACGGACGACTGACTGAGACACTTGAGCTTTTTGTTGGGCTCGTTCGACCGCTACCCCCCAACGGTCAGAAATATGACCGTTGGTGATCGACTGGTTGGTCGACCGACAGGCTTGATTAAGCCTAGATTAATCCTAAATGGCTATATTTTTAAATCTGTCTTTTCTAGGTTAATCAATAACGGTTATTTTGAGTTTCTGTCAACTATTTTGGTCCTCTATAAATATGGATACTATAGAGAAACCCTAAGAACTTTTATTAAGTGTTTAAATCAATATTTCTAGTAGATTTTCAAAAGAATTCATTTTTGAGCCAAAATTCCAAATCCTTATTTTCAGCTTTGAGCTTTCAATCCAATACTTCAAGTTTTTCTCATACTCACAATCACAGAGCTCCACTTCCTCAAACTTGATTATAGAGATTGTTTTGTGAGCTTTCGTGATTTAGGAGGGATCACCTCTTTTTTGTATTTGAAAAGTTGTAGAGTTACAACCTCGAGCGAGCTTGCGACTTGAATTATAGGTGTTACAGCACCGAGTGAGGGACTTGTAGGTCCGAGAGTTCCCGTGGGAACTTGTATGAGTGGTGATCTTGCGGGATCAAATAGTAGTGGAAGTCCTTCATTACGGTGAAGGCGGGGACGTAGAGCAAGCGGCTCAATCTCAAAACATATTCTCGTGTTTGTGATTGCCTTCTCTCTATCTCTCAACTCTACACTCTCTTATATCTTGCAAGTTATTTGTGCTCAAACTTACATGCTTGATATCTCTTGTGTTTATTGCTTAACTTGCGTGAGATTGTGTATTGATCTTGTGGTGTTGATTTGCTAGTTAGCTCAGTTGTTTTAATCTACATTGCTTGTCATTATTTTTTGCCATCACCTATTCACCCCTCTAGGTGGTTTGAATTGGTATCAGAGCCTAGTATTCTAGATATTTGGTTTAACCACCATAGAGTGATCCTTTGTTTGGCTAATTTTTTTTTGCATATTATCTCTATTTGCTCACACACATTTCTAGCATCAAGTCCCCACCCAAATTGATGATTTGAACTTTTCCATTTGGAAAGTGAAGATGACCTTATTTCTCAAGTCACTAGGGTTTAGGGTTGCAAAGGTTGTTACTAAGGAATTTGTAGAACCTCACGGTGATAAGGATACATATTTTGAAGCCATCGCCAAGGACTATGAGGCCAATACTAAGGTACAATACGTACTCACAGAAGCACTCAATGATGATAATTGGTCTCATATGATTTTATAAATCCACATAGGAAGTGTGGAATGATTTGATTATAACTCATGAGGGCACATTTCAAGTCAAGAGGTCTAAGATAGATTTACTTCATTCCCAATATGAGAACTTTTATATGTTTGATAATGAATCAATAGATGAAATGCTTACTCGTTTCATGAAAATCACTAATAGGTTGGCTTTGTTAGGTGGTGAGATTGACAATGATCAAAAAGTGAAAAAAGGTAATGAGAAATCTTCCCAAAGCTTGGGAGGTCAAGGTAACTGCTCTCAAGAAGCTTAATAATTTAGAAGAGATAGATTTATTTGGTTTTATGGGAATCTCAAAAACTTATGAGATGGAGATAAAGGTTTGTGAAGGAAGAAACCTCCAAAGAAGAAGTCCATTGCATTCAAGGCAACTCCATCTATCGCGAAAGATGATGAATCCAAGAGAAGGTGAAGAAGAAGAATTTGTCATGCTAGTAAGAAAGGTTGGCAAACTATTCTACAAGAAGGGGATTAATAAGCAACTTCCGAAGAGCAAGATCACAAAAGCAAGAATGATGGAAAGAAAGAAGAGATGGGTCGATGCTATCACTGCAAGAAGACGAGACACTTGATTACAGATTGTCCTTATCTACAAGCGACCACATTAAGAAAAGTTACAAGAAGAAGGCCATGGGGTGATTCGAAAATCGAATCCAATAAGAAAGTAGATACCGCAAACGTATGCTTCATGGCTAATGGGGATGACCCACTAAGGTATCTCTGAAGCTTCTCTTGATGAGGATGAATTAACTATGGATGAACTTACTAGATTTTTCGAGGAATTGCAGAAAGAAATAGTTTTCAAAAGTTCGAAACAAAAAGTTGAAAAAAGAAATTGAGTTTTGAAAAAAAAAAAATTGGATATTGTTTTTAAAAAACGGAAATCATTCTATCTGTTTGAAAAAGCTAAATAGGATATGTTTCTCCACGAGCGTGTTTGCAAGGCAAAAGCCCTAAAATTGTTTTTGACAAAAACTGAGTTTGAAATTTTAAAAATAGAATAAATGTTTTAGATGTGTATTTAAAGAAATGTGCTTTTGGTATGAAAAGGATTGACTCTAAACCAAAGGGAAAAACCTAAGGAAAACATACACCACAAGTACGCACGAAGCATGTACACAAATCATAATACACACATACTCATGTGTATGGCAAGATCTACATTGTACACATTGTGGCTCCAAAAGCCATTGTTTGGTCGGAAAAGTGGTGCGAAGTAAAGTTTTTTTGAGTGGTTGAATAATTATAATGGAACGATTCTGATTACAAAAAGGGAAGAAGAACTGATTCTCCCTTTTGTTTAAGGTTGGGTTCTTCATGTGGCGATGGAGAGTGATTCTTATTCTCCATGACCGGCTGAATGTCAAGTTTCTCTTTAGGATGCTCTCCAAGATCAATCAGAAGGGAGCTCTGTTTTTAACATACTAAGTGTTTAGAGTCCACCGATTACTCTTTTTCTCCTCTCTCTGGACTTTTGGATAAATAAGAAGAAAGCAAGAAGCTTTTAGTTTGAGAATTCTCAGCTCTCAATCTTAAGAGTTTCTCTTTTCTTCTCTGCTCAAAGAGTCTTCTCTTCAAAAGTCTCCCATGTTGTCATAGCTCCTCAGGTTATTTATAGAGAGTTATAGGGGTTTTATTGTCCCATATAATCTCTCCATAATAGAGATTAACTTCCATATTACTTGAGTTATTGACCCATTAATGGGGTCAGTTATAATAGAAACGCGGGTCTCGCACTGGACGCGGACCTCGCGTTTGTATAGACGAAGGGCTTAGATCCGCCCGTCAGTTAGAATGCGGAGTTGCTCTGATTTACGTTAGACGCAGAGTTACTTAGACTCGTGTTTGAAGTGAGACGCGGGGTTCTTCAGACCCGTGTCAGACGTGGAGTTCTTCAGACTTGCGTGAAACGCGGGGTTACTCAGGCCCGCATCTGAAGTCTCTGTCTTCCTTTGAATGCGAGCTCAACGTTTTGCTTGAAACGCGACCTTCGCGTTTGAAATGAGGTTCGTGTCTGATGACTTATTCTTAGTGATTTTTGGACAGTCTACAGAACGCCCTCCAAAGTTTTCGACACTCCACGGTTAATTGGGACGGATTTCAAAATACTTTAGACTTCAGTTGATTTTGGGTACCCATGATTGGACTGACAATCTTTCTAGATGCCTTGTGCTTGATCCTGTCTGAATTCTGGTCTTTGTGAGTGTACTGTTGAACTGCTTGAAGTCTCCAGGGAAGATCTTACAAGTGTCTTAGAAACTCAGTCTAGCACTTGTCATGAGCTCTGATTTGTTTGTCAGTATATTATTGAACCGGTAGAGTTGTTGATTACTTTTGCCAGTGTACTATTGAACTGATTACAGAAGTAAAGACACACTCCTTATATGTGAGAGAACGCCGCTCTCATAGACGCGACTGTCATACTCTTCAAGTGCAGATGCGAGCCTCAATGAAGTTGAGACGCGACTGTCAATTAATGTAGAGACGTGGCTCTCAATTATTGTTGAGACGTGCCTTTTAGCTTGAAATGCAAAAATCGCGTTGGATGGTTCTAGATGCGGACGTGGGTGCCATGTTGGATGCAGGTCTGGTTCTGATTGAGCTCGAGATGCGCACCACGTATCTTGGCCACTGAAAGGCCTATAAAAGACCCGGGTCTTTCAACAGTCAATTCACTTTAACTGTTTATTATTTTCATTTAGACTCGCATTTGAATAAAGCTCTTGAGCTTTTCTGAACTATTAAGCTTCAAGCTTTTTCCAATCTTCTTCGAAGATTTAACCATGCACATGGCTCTGAAAGCAAAGGTTATCGATTCCTCCTCCAGCGCCGCTGCTGCTGAGACTCAAATGGGTGGTACTCCTTCTCAAGAAGCCCTCATTTCAGGTAAAAGTCTTAATTGGCTTTCGCCATTACCATGAACACGAAGAGGCTCTGTCCTCTTAACTTCTTCTTGAAGTTTGAAACTTCTGTTGAATTTGAGCAGTCGACGCGGATCTCGCAGGTCTGTGTTTAATTTGTGAATGATGCTGAGCAGAACACGAGTCTGGTGATCCTGACGTTTCTTTGTTTTGTCCTCGCGTTGCTGAGCAGAAACGGAGTCTGGTGATCCTGGTGTTTCTTTGCTTTGTCAACGCGAGCCTCGCGTTCGCGAATTGAACGTGAGTCTGTGGGCTCCGTATCTTGAGACTTCTAAACGCGAGTCTCGTTTATGAGACTCGTGTTTGAGTCTATAGACTTAGAAATTTTTTCTAAGTATGGAGTATAGACGCAGACTCTATGTGAGCCTCATGTTTTAGTCATATAATGCGGGTCTTATGTGTTGAGCCCCGCGTTTGAACTCCTATACTTTAGTATAACTTTACTATTTTCAGAGTACTAATTTTGTGTTCTTCTATTTTGCTGTAAGGTACTCCCCAAATCCTTTGACCAAGAGAAACCATTTTGAACACGTTGGTGGTGTCGACCCCAACTTTCTCTTCAGCCTGCGAAAGACCGTCCTTGTATTTACCGGCACAAATGAGGAACGCCAAGCTCGTTTAACCAAGGGTGTTGCCTCTATTTTGTGGGAACTTATCTCAGATGGGTGATTTGAGTCTACCGACCGTCATCTGCTTAGGAAATCAGTATTCCTTTTTAGAGATACCATTGAAGAGAATGAAGAGGTTCTATTCGACGGGAACTACAAGTGGCTCCGTCAAATTAGGTAGAACCGTTTCTTCCTCCCTAACATGGAACGGATGTTTCCATTGTCATATTTGCGGTCCGTGTCTCTCCCCCGGTATATGGATTAGGATTTGGTCAAGGTGCAGTCAGGTGTCGCCATTAGGAGGATCTCTAAATATGCTACTTTTTCTGCCGGTCACAGTAGAGAAATTCTTGCACTATTCCCAGGTTTGATGAAGTAGGAGTTTCCAACGTGCGAGACTCCTAAGCAAGCGACAACTTTCATCAGCCAATTTATGGAAGTGAAGGATGAATTCTCTCAGTCTGACTTTCGAGCTCCTGGGTGGGTGTACTCGATGACGACCTCTTGGTGGGTGAAAATGGTCTCTTTGGTCCTCAAAGAGTTGGAGGAACCACTACTCCAGTGCAGGCTATATCCTACAGTTAGAGCTGTGTGCTACGGGATTGTTCTGAACCACTATAACTTCTTTAAAATCCTTGAGAAGTATAACCAGAATACCTGCACATTTTTGTTGGCCCAGAGGCCTATCACTTTAGGTTTGATGATGATTAACTCATGTAGTTATAGTTTACTAATAATCTTGTGATATTTAGTTTCAGATATTTGATCAAGATTTTAGAAGGTGATTAGCTTCAATAAAAGAGTTTTGGAGCTCTCACATGTAGATTCAAGAGCTCGCGCGTCAAGATCGCATCTAGTACTCAGTTGGAGTCAAGCTCGTTGGAACGCATTTGGATCTAGTCAACTTGGAGAAAGAGTTCTACAAGAAGATCTCGGTTTGTTTATTTTAGTTTGTTTAGATCTTTTGTAAAGATTAGATAGTGTTGATATACTCAAGTTCACATACACACAAGTTTAAACTTTATTGGTTTTGGTTTTCAGTTTCACCGGTTTTGGATTTTGAGTCAATAACATATATATATATATATAATATATATATATATATATATATATATATATATATATATATATATATATATATATATATCCTTTATGTATATTAGATTCTATCCATATATAATATGCTTCAAAGTTGTTTCAATATCATATTTTTGTATTTACATGAGTTTTAGAGAAAACGGTTTTCCATTTCAAAATCCAAGTTTTAGAAAATACTGATTTTAGTTTAAAGGCAAATTTAATTATCACAAAAATGGTTCAAATAGTTTGTAATATGTGCTGAATCTTAGTCACACATATTTGTATTTTAAAGATCTAATAAGAACTTATTTTGTGGAATTTATGTGATTTTATGAGATTTAATTGGTATTAAACAACTATATTTTCATGTCCCAGAATTTTCCGGCCAGACTACTGGCGGTCGACCGGGCCGGTCGACCGGACCAGGAGTCGGTCGATCGGCACGGTTGACCGATGTGCATGGGATGTACACAAAGGCCAGCCTCTTCGGCCGGTCGACCACGCGGTCGACCGACTGAAAGCACCCCACTCTCGGGTGGGGGCCGGTCGACCGGGCGGTCAACCGGAGGCACAACGGTCATAAAAATGACCGTTGGGCAGTCAGCCGGAAGGACATTTCTGCCCTTTTGAGACTGCCAACGGGCAAAATTTTGAAGGCTATAAATACGCCTTCTCTTGAGTTATTTTGACAAGTTTTTAGAGAGCAAAAATTCTCATCTTTACAAGTGTTAACAGCAAGGTTTTAAAAGAGTTTTGGGCTTAAAGATTTTATCTTTATTTATTTTTAAAAATCAAAGAAAAATGGAGTCTTTGGGAATTAGTTTTTGATCTTCATTTCTATAGCTATCTAGAAGTGTTCCCAAGAGTTTTTCTTTGTGATTTTGATTTTCAAACTCTTTATTTTCTCACACTTGAGCTATCATATCTATCCTTTCTATAGGATCTTGTTTTGTGAGGAAATTGGTTTGTGGTTTAGTGAGACCACAAAGAGTCTTAAACCCTCTTTTATTTGAGTTCCTTCTTGTGTAGAGTTGAGTGTAGAGGTTGTGTTGGTATCCCTCTAAGTGTAGAGGTGATTGTGGTTTGAGTGTTGGCTTTGAGCCTTATCCTTCTAGTGAGAGGTGATTGTGGAAGAGTGTTTGAGTTTATTGGTATCCCTCTAAGTGTAGAGGTGATTGTGGTTGGTGTTTGACTTTGTACCTTATCCCTCTAGTGTGAGGTGATTGTTGTTTTGGCTATGTGCCCCTCCCTCTAAGTGTCTAGGTGATTGTTGTTGTGCCTTACCTCTTGTGTAGAGGTTGTGTTGGTTGAGAGAGGAGTTGTCTACTCTAAAGTTGTATCACTCAAATCCTCAGTGGAGGTTCCCTGTGTGGGAAGTCCTGTGTGGACGATATAGTAAAAATCCTTCTGTGTGAAGGCGGGGACGTAGAGCAGTGGCTCGAACCTCGAAACATATCTTGGTGTTTGTGTTTGATCCACTATCTCTAAACTCTCTCTCTTATATTGTGCCTTGAATTATTTTATATCATATCATACTTATATGCTTGGTATTGCTTGTGTGTGCTCATACTTGTGTTCAACCAAGAGAGCTTTATATAGCACCTCAACTCTTATTTAGAGGAATTTCGAGGAGATAGTCCAGAGCCATTTACCGGAAATTCGATTACAGTTTTTGGTTACACTAAGTGTGTTGCAATTTAGTTTTAATTCGGCATCATTTCTCATTAGATTAGCCATACACCTATTCACCCCCTCTCTAGTGTACTTTCAATTTTTTGCTCCAGTTGGGGAAATGTGATTTGCCCTGCATGAGATGTTTGAAGTTTCAGGGTTATCTATGAAAGATTTTCCATATGAGGAGTACATTCTTAGTACTGAACAATCGTACTTGTTGAAGAGGGATACTTCTCAAGTGTACGTGGCCTACTGGGAGGTCTTGTGCCATTTTCATATCTGCGCTTAGGTGACCAGATGCAGGTCCATAGGAGTAAGCAAATGTCCTAGGCCAACTACCACTTCAGTGGTCTGGAGAAAAAATCGAGCTTAGTATTTCAATTGGCGGCCAGCGCTGATGCTGAGATTGTAGAAAGGATTTTTGAATCCGTGACCTCACATGTGACAAAATCGAACGAGGACACTTTCAAGCCGGATACTGTTTTTGATAGTTTCCACCATCAAACCGGAATTCCTATTTCAGACAGAGCTTTATTGGCGGGGTTCTTGATGTTATGGGTAAAGTGGTGCGTTGTGCCTACTCCCCCATACGAGGTCATCTGACATAGTTTACCTGGCCATTCTTTTTGCTTATGGTTGGCCTCTGGGCTTGCTCCTTGCTATGGTAGGGGGCCTTCAAAGTAGGCCTCAAATTCTATGTCGAAGTTTTTGCAACATAGTTGCTGAAGAGAATAGAGAAGGCAATGTGGTTGTCGGTTCAGGTGGTGAGCCCTGGATGAAGACACCAAATTCTCGCGTAGAGTTGCCTTATACGTAGCTTATGGCATGGTATGTTATGCATTACCCGTCCTTAATGTCAACGGTGCAGTCTTCTGAGGATTCTATGCCCTTTGTTCAATGACTGAAGTGCTCAACTTGGAATGGCTAGTCCATATTGATGATTCGACAAATCCTTCAAAGCAGCATGAACTATCAATTAATGAGGTGCTTCCCTGATTTTCAGGAGCTTCGTGTGGGGAGCGATTTTTTGACCGACCCAGTGCTGATGGGTTCACTATTCTCTCATCCGGGGTTTTCTAGTGGTTGATCAATATTTGCCCTGGATATTTGATTTTCCGACAGGGGAATGTTTGAATAATTGAGCCATATCTGCCCAGCCGATTTGATCGCCAATTCAGGTACGACCAACTATACGTAGGTAATCCGAACTTGGGTCTTCATTTCAGTGGCAATCTATACGAAGGGGCGAGGGCATGGTATTTGAATGTCGTTGGAGGAACGGAGGCAAGATTCAACCTTCCATAGAAGTTACCGAATTCTTATGTCAGCCTTGGGTTTTGTGCATGGTACATAATAACAGATTCAGTCCCCGGCTATAATGTAAACAATACCTGCATCAATGGATCAAGGTCAGGTTTCAGGCCAAGAAAGGCTCTAAAACTACCTGTTTGGGGGGGACGGGCGAACGTCTTCAGGCTTAGCTCGAAGTCCATCCGACAGGGGCTGCCAAACACGGAGCAAGGCTGGCTGAAGAGTCTTAACAACAACGCTCACAAAGAGTTGCGAAGTATACTTGACCTCCGTCTACCGAGGCTGGTTCGAGTAAGAACAAGACTCGGTGAGAACCCGTGACTGAAGTTCCTTCCCAGGGAACTTATTCATTGACCATAGACCCCGAGCTTGTTTATACAGACTCTGAAGGGGATGAAGGCCTTGAGGTCCCTCTACTTCTGTGAAGCGGTCAAACAAAAGGTCCTTTAGTGGTCATGACTGAGGTATCACCGTGGGAAGTCGCAGAAAAGTGAACTACTGGTGGTGACTCCTTATTAGCCCCAGAGCCTGTTAAAGCTACTTCTTTGAGCTCCTTTCAGCGTCAGGAAATGATCGTTGATCTACCCAACATTCAACTAGGCTCCATAGTGAAAGTTCCAGAGCAAAGTCCCATTGTCGGGCTTGTTGAGGTTGAACTTCCAAATACAGGAGTTCTACTTACTCCTCTGTCCTCTTCGTCTTCGAGCGAGAGATTGGATTACTCGGGAGATGATGATGTTGACTGGGACAATGTGTACTCTACTCTTGATACCAACAAAGACACTCATTTGGCTGAAAAGGAGATCGGCATCGAGGAGGATCCAGCGAGTACATCTGTGTGGCCGGAAGGTCTTCTCATTTTGAAGATTTGCCATTCCCACCCCTCGAATTTGTAATAACTCAATATGTCTCAATATTCCCGTCTTTTTAGTGCCATTATTAACACTATTCAGTTAAAATGACTGCAGGAGACACTATACTTGTTCAAGCAGAGAAGCTTATCCTAAAGGTTGCTACCTAAGAAGCTACTGCAATTTTAACTTCTGAAACTCATGTGTTGACCTCAGAAATGAGAGAACTAATGGTCCATCTTGCACCTATACTCCTAGGAGAGACAAATGTACCACCTCCTCCTTATGAGAGAACCACTACCACCACTGTGAAAACTGGATCAGGAAGTGCTCTGCAGGTGGCGACACCAGTCAAGGATATCATGGAAGAACTCACCCTCCAAATAGTGGGGCAATTCTTTGTGATAATGAAGTACTGCATCGAGTTGGTACTCTCTGGGTGAAGTCCTTTTGAATTTGTGTGATCACTCCATGAGAATCAGATTGAAAATATCAAATAGATTGGAGGTTCTGATCGTGCGACCGCGTACCAGGCGTTCGTTGAGCAGCTAGGTACATATTCGAAGGATCTTAGGAACTAGAGAGAGTTAGTCCAGTTGTTGATGCGCAATGGGTGTCAGAGGACCTCCACATCAAACAGAAGCGGGAGCGGAAGGAGATTAAGGAGCAGATAGCTGAGTGTACCCGTCATATTGATGATTCCAGGGCTAGCTATCAGAGCTTAATTAACAACATCCATCAATCCAAAATCATTTCCAAAATTGCAGAGAATGTCATTGCAAGTGCTCGTATGGTAGTTGCTAAGGCACAAGCCTAAATTCAGGATCATAAGCTAAAACTTGCAGATGAGAAGAAAAAGGTGGAGAAGCTCGAGACCATCAGGCATCAGGTGCAGAAGGAGCTCACTAACCATTCTTCTAAATTGGACGCTCTCCGGTCACAACTGATTTCAAGGACATTTTTGTCAGATGAGGAGTTGAGGGCCCATGCTCTGACCGAGGTTGAAAAAGCACGCCAAAGGGATATCTAGCGCCTCACGGAGCAAATACAATCTCTCGCTGAGCAAGAGTGACTTTTTGTATTTACTTTGTAACACTCTATCTTATTTGAATAAAAGAGTGTTTGTATCACTTTTATAATTTTGACATGAATAATAAAAGTGATAATTTTACCTTCATCTTGTCTTTTTTTTTGAAAATAGACAAGTGAGAGCGATTGAGTTTGATTGTTAGAGGTGATGATTAACATAGCAACTCAAAGTTTGGTAATTCATTAAGGAATTTGACAAGGCTATTGTTAGAGATATGATGTTTAACTTGACAGGGATTGAATTCGTGATTGAACGAATTTTTGTGGACTTACTATCTTACTGATGAAGATAACAAGTCGAGTTTGATCCACTAAGGGATTTATGGAGATTTTTGCCGTCAGTAGTGTAATATTAACATGACGAGTTTGTATTCGCAATCGAAAGCAAATTGAATTGTCAGAGGTATGATATTAACTTGATAAGGATAAGTGTGCTAGAGTTATGATATTAACTTAGCATCAAGGAGATCTCGTTTCATTGCGAAAACTGAGAAAATTACTCTCATAGGTTTAATGTTAACTTGACAGTGAGATGAATGTTAGAGGTGTGATATTCATTTAGCATTGGACTTCTCGGTTTCAAGCAGAAAGCTCGAGGAAAGATCACTGTCATAGGTGAAGTATTTAACTTAATAATGAAATTGATGCTAGAGGTGTGATATTTAACTTAGTATCGAATATCTCGTTTCCATTGGGAAAATTGAAAAAATCACTATCATAGGTATAATATTAACTTAACTAAGATTTATATCGTGATATGAGCAATTTTCATAAGAGGTATAGTGTTTAACATGACCGAGAAATTTTACGATTTGAGCAATTTAATAGGTCATTCTATTGAAGAGACTTGACAAGTTGAAATTTTATCCCCTGGGGATATTGAGGGAAATCACTCTTAGGGGTATAATGTTAACTTTACAGTGATTTTGATTATGATATGAGCAATTCTGCTCAGAGGTGTAGTATTTAGCTTGACCGAGAAATTTTGCGACTTGAGCAATTTTCGTGGACCCATCACTCTTATTGAAGAAAATTGACAAGTTGAGATTTTATCTGCCGGGGACACTGTTAGAGGCATAATATTAACTTAACAGCGGGGTATGCCAGAGGTATAATGTTAACATGACAGGTTTGCTCTATGATTATCTCGCTGGGGAGATAATTACAACCTTTTTGTGGTCTTACCATTCCATGGACGGAAATTAGTATGGGATTTTGGAGGAGAAGGCGGAATCAGATCCCTCAGGATTTTTAGCAAATCCTCAGCTATTAACAGTTTGATATGCTTTTACCAACCACCATTTGAGTTGGGCTAGCCATGCTATTCCCCTCAACGTGATGAGTTATCAAGGATTTTTTGTTAGACTTAAATGCCAACTGCTTCCGCTATCCTTTAACCGTCGGAGGCGTTGGATGTAGTGTAGTGTGCCTCCTGCAAATAAGCTGGGGGCACAAAGGTAGATATGAATTCCATGAGGGTTTTGTCTGGAGATTAGCTTCCTCATGGAGTCCTCTTTGATCCTCATTTGGTTGCCACATTTTGATATGAATGTGGAAACAATGGAAAGGTTCTGCAAAGACGCGTCGCGAATCTTCTTCAATGAGTTTGACCTGATAAGCCATTAGATAAACTCATTTGATCCTCCATTCGATTGGTTACCACCTCTCGATATGAATGTGGAAGCAGTGGTATGGTTCTACAAGATGCATCACGAACCTTCTTCAATAAGTTTGGCTTGATAAGCCATCGATAAACTCATTTGATCTCCATTTGATTGCTCGGACGTTTTGTCATCGAGCTTCGATCGATCGAATAGGAGTAAGGAGGCATGCATCATTACATATGGAAAAAAATCAAGATAGATAAGCCATTTTCGTGATGTTTAGGCATGCTCAACTTCAAAATATGACCTATTCTTCTAAGTTGAAGATAGGTGCATGTCTAGAGAAGAGTGACAAGGTTAAAAACTTGATATTTTGCCTTGGTCTTTTCTTTGATGTTTACATTATGCATCATAATGTCACCAAGTTCGATTGGCCTGACGTCGATCGATCGTGAGGTTATTGGTTGAAGGAGGAAGCTCTTCTTTGGCGCTCTTCTAAACATTTTGGATCTCGAAACTTTAATCAGAGGTGTAATGTTAACCTAATCATGAGGAGAGTGACACGGATAAAACCAAAGTTTCTAATTTTGTCTCTTCAATATTAACATCATGCATCGTGATGTCAATAATGTTCGGTAGGCTTGGCGTCAATCGACCATGATGTGATCCGTTAAAGGAAGAAGTTCTTCTTTGACGCTCTTCCAAACATCTTGGATTTCAAAGATTTGATCAAAGGTGTAATGTTAATCTAATCATGAGGAGAGTGAAAAGGCTAAAACTGAAGTTTTTAACTTTGTCTCTTTAATATTAACATCATGCATCATGATGTCAATAACGTTTCGGTCGGCTCGGCGTCAATCGACTGTGATGTGATCAGTTGAAGGAAGAAGTTCTTCTCTGGTGCTCATCAAAACATCTTGGATCTTGAAGATTTGATCACAGATGTAATGCTAACTTGATCATCAGGAAAGTGACAAGATTAAAATTGAAGTTTCTAACTTTATCTCTTCAATATTAACATCATGCATCGTGATGTCAATAATGTTCGGTTGGCTCGGCGTCGATCGACCGTGATGTGATCCGTTGAAGGAAGAAGTTCTTCTTTGGCGCTCTTCTAAACATGTTGGATCTCAAAGTTTTGATCAGAGGTGTAATGTTAACCTGATTATGAAGATAGAGTGACAAGCCTTTGATCAGAGGTGTAATGTTAACTTGACCTCAAAGCTTTGATTAGAGGTATAATGTTAACCTAATATTATCAAGCGTGTGTCGACTATTCTTTCGCTCAGAATGAGTGGCCTTAGCCCATGCCCTCTGGATACACTCGTACTCTGCCTTCTGAGGGTCCTCCTTTTGAGACCTGGCCGCTTTATACCGCCGACAAGGATTTCATCCCGGATGATGATGGTCATGAGTGAGCTATTCCTTTCCCTCCTTTTTGATGTTGACAAAAAGGGAGAGAAAGAAGCTGGAGATGTAGAGATTTAGGAGTTATTTTGCTTATGTTTTGCATTATTTTGGTTACGTTTTGCTTTATGTTTGGTACTTTGGCTTGTAATAATGTGGATGTTATGGCTTTGGTTTGTAGTATGGTAACTTTTTAGACTTTTGTTTGTAATATGGATTGTGGTACTTTTTAGACTTTGGGCTGTTTGGATTCAAGGAAGTGGGTGGACGTAAGGAAGTGGGAAGTAGGTTGTTTTCCTTTTGAAAATGAGAATTTGTGTGTATCTTTTTCAGTATTGGTTGGTAGTTAAAAAGTAGAAGTGAAAAAGTATATTATTTTTTGATATTTGGTTAGTAATGTGGAAGTTTAAGTAGAAAGGTTGACCACAAAGCTGACCGTAAAATAATATTAAAATAAAAATTAATTATGAAAAATTTGGACTGTAATTAGAATGCAAGTAAAATTTACGTGATCACAAAATTAACTGTTATGAGTTACAACTTATTACAAATGAGATTTACATGACCACAAAATTAATGTAGCACCCTGGAAGTGAGAAAATGGTTATGTAAAAGGGAAAAGAGAAAAAGAAAAGGGATTTTTTATTTTTCTTTTCCAGTGTTTGGATGGACATCAGAAGTGGGAAATGACACTTTCTCACTTCCGCCCACTTCCTTGAATCCAAACAACCTTTGTGAACTTTGTGGATTTGGATATGTGATGGTTTTATGTAATGGTTTATGTGATTATATGTTGGTTATGCATTTATGATACTTTCATTTGTGATAGTTCACTTGTGATAGTTTATTTTTATTTGTGATGATCTATTGCATGATATTATATTTAAATGGATGGAGGTAGAATGGATGGTGGATCCATTTATGCATACCAAATTTTAATTGCAATATCCTTTGTATGCATGAATGATATGCATAGTGCTTACTGAAAACATCCCTTATATATGCTTTACATCTTGTATTGAGCTATAATGATATATTTCCTATATGTACGTATTCAGAGGAATTTCATTAGAAGCCTCCTCCATTTTTATTTAAAATAACGTCATGAGTTTTATCATCACCAAAAAGGCAGAGATTGTTGGTCTAAAGGTTCATCACCCTGATTTTGATAATGATTATCTCATGTAGTTATTTGTACTAATAATTTTTTTATTTAAGTTACATGTTTATAAGAATTGTGTGTTTATGCTTAGCTTCTCTAAAAAACTCACAAGTCAAGTTTTGAAGCTAACATCAAGATGATCAAGAGCTTAAGCAGCAAAAACACATCTAACACTCAAAGATGGAGTCAAGCTCGAGAGATCAAGATGAGATGCAAATTGAAGCACTCAAGAATAAAATATTTTTCTTTTATACAATGTAATATTTAGTTTTGTTAAAATCAAGTTTTAGAGATTTGGATGCTTTTGAGATTCACACACACTCCAAATCATTATCGTGTTTTTCATTCCAAAATATTTTCAATAGATTTTGTTAGTGTTTACAAAATGGTAATTTGGATCTTGGATTTGGAAAAATATTTTGAAAAAGATTTCATGTTTACAAAAACAAGTTCAAAGTTTATATTTTGTGTTGATTTATGATCACGCATATTTGTGCTACAAACAATCACATGAAATTATTTTTGTAAGTAATTATCAAATGAATTATAGGATTTTCAAAGAGTATTTTTAAAATGTTTTTAAGTATAATTTTGGCTTTCTGTCGGTCGACTGACACACAAAGTTGTTTGCTCTGCCGGTCGACAGAGCGATTGATCAGTTATGCACTGATATGCACAAGCATATCTTATGCACGTCGGTCGACTACCTGGTCGACCGCGTGTAAGGGCATTGCCCTCTGTTTGTCAACATTGGTCGACCGCCTGATCGACTGACTAAGACACTTGAGCTCTCTGTTAGGCTCGATCAACCGCCCGGTCGACCGTTATCCCTAACGATCAGAAATATAATTATTGATGGTTGACCGGCCGATCGAATGACAAGCCTGGATTAACCCCAAATGATTATATTATTAAATCTATCTTTTCTGGGTTAATCAATAACGTCTATTTTGGGTTTCTATTAACTATTTTGATCCTATATAAATATGAGAACTATAGATAAACCCTAAGAACTTTTGCTAAGTGTTTAAATCAATATTTCAAAGAGATTTACAAAAGATTTTCAGAAGAATTCATTTTTGAACCAAAATTCTAATTCCTTATTTACAGCTTTGAGCTTTTAATCCAATACTTCAAGCTTTTCTCACACTCACAATCTCATATCTTCACTTCCTCAAACTTGGTTTGAGGTATTGTTTTGTGAGCCTTTGTGATTGGGAGAGACCACCTCTTTCTTGTATTTGAAGAGTTGTAGAGATTGCGGCCTAGAGCAAGCTTGCGGGCTCGAATTGTAGGTATCGTGGCATCGAGTGAGGAACTTGCAGGTCTGAGAGTTCTTCCAGGAACTTGAATGAGTTCGTGAACTTGAGGGATCGAATTGTGGTGGAAATCCTTCATTGCAGTGAAGGCGGGACGCGGAGCAAGTGACTCGAACCTCGAAATATATTCTCGTATTTGCAATTGCCTTCTCTCTGTCTCTCAAATCTACTCACTCCTTTATATCTTGCATGCTATTATTGTGTTCATACTTACATGCTTGATATATCTTTTGCTCTATTGCTTAACTTGCGTGGGATTGTGTATTGATCTTCTTAGTGTTAATTGCTAGTTAGCTTAGTTATTTTAATTCTGCGTTATTTGCCATTGTTTTTAGCCATCACTTATTCACCCCCTCTAGATGATTTCAATCCCGGCTCAAGATAAACTTCTTGCTCTTTGGATCCCAAATTTTGTAGCCTTTTACGCCTTTCTTGAATCCAATGAACACACATTTCCTCGCTCTCGGACCCAACTTGTTTTCCTTGAATCATAGTAGGTCGTATAACCAAATAGCCGAAGTGAGCCATAATCTTGAGCAACTCTTCCCGACCAAACTTCCACAGGAGTTTTACCTCCTATCGCAGACAAATGCAACTGTTAATGAGATATGCCAATGCCTCAACCCAAAAGAATTTCGATATGCTGGTGTTGGAACATGCAATGAACCTTTTCTAGCATGGTCATGTTCATCCTTTGGATCACCCCATTCTATTGCGGTGTTTCTCTTATTGTGAAGTGTTTTTCTATGCCCTAATCATGGCATAGACGTAGGAAAGGATCGCTGGAGTATTCCCCTCCATTGTTTGAATGGAGTACCTTGATCTTCCATACCATGTTTTACTCCATATTCTTCTTCCACTCCATAAACAACTCCAGAATTTTTCCTTTGTACTTCGTGATATATACTCAACATCGCCTAGAGCAATCATCAATAAAAGTCACAACGTAGTGGTTACCTTCAAAAGATGTCATCTTGGTATGTCCTTAAACATATGTGTGAACATAATCAAGAATTCTCTCGGTGCAATGAGTTGCGGTGCTGAATTTTATAAGTACACCTAGAGGGGCGTGAATAGGTGTACAAGCTAATTTAGGACAAATGGTGTGAAATTTAAATACTAATTGCTAACACACTATGTGTAACCAAAGTGAGTCTGAATTCCTGGTAAAGGGCTCTAGAACTACTCCTCGAGATTTCTCTAAATTAAGAGTTGAGGTGCTATTAGAAGCTCTCTTGGTTGAATATAAGTGTGGGCACACAAATGATATCAAGCATATGAATATGAACAATATAAAGCAATGCAAGATATAAGAGAGAGAGTTTAGAGAAAAGATCTAAACACAAACACAAGAATATGTTTCGAGGTTTGAACCATTGCTCTACGTCTCCGCCTTCACACGGAAGGATTTTCACTATGTCCATATAGGACCTTCCACAAAGGGACCTCCACTGAGGAATTACAGCTCAACATAGAGGAGTACACAACTCTCTCTCAACACAAACCTCTACATAAGAGGTGGGCACTAAGCCAGGCACAAAGTAAGGAAGAAATAAAACTTTGTGATCCAATAATCACAAACTCTCTCTTGGTGATCTTAAAAGATCACAAATAATTTTTCTCATAATACAAAGATCCTAAAAATAGATTTTGAATTGATTGCTCGAGTGTGAGAAAATAAAGTGTTTTGAAAAAGAAAATACAAAGAAAACACTAGGAAAAACTCTAAATAAGATATAGAAATTTTGGACAAGAAGTAGAATCCCAAAACTTGCTTTCTTTTGATTTTCTAAAACTTTGAAACTAAATTAAAATAGAGAGATTAAAACTCTAAAACTTGTTTTGAAAACTTCTTAAAAACTTGATAGAAGATGGAAATTTTGGTTCTCAAAAAATCTTAATGAAAACTGGCCTCAAAGACCCATTTTTATTAGGGTCTGAAACTATAGCCGTTGGGGTCCAGAATAGGTCAAAATTGACTTGTCGGTCGATCGCCCAACGGTCAGATTTCTGACTGTTGGGGTTATCGGTCGACCGTCTAGTCGCCCGCCCCAGGCAAACATGCCTAAGGTCAATCGCACAGTCGCTGAGGCCAGAATCAGAGAGCTAACTCTCTGGTCGATCGACCGACCGGTCGACCTGGGGCAGATCCAGAGACAAGCTCTCTGGATCGGCGACCGACCCAAGGCCAAGGTATTTGTGCATGTTCTGTGCACATCGGTCGACCGACCGGTCGATCGCTAGAAGGCTCAGACCAGGGTTATAGGGTTTGAAATCTAACTTGTTTAATCCCTATAAAATCCCATAAAATCCACAAAAATAAGTGTTTATAAATATTTGACGTACAAATATGTGTGACCAAAAATCAACACATATTACAAACTATTTGAACTATTTTTGAGACTTGGAAATTAAACTTTAAACCAAAAACGGTATTTTTCAAAACTTAGATTTTGAAATGAAAATCCGTTTTCTCCAAACTTGTATAAATACAAAAACATGATATTTAAACACTTTTTAAGCATAGTGTGTATGAATAGAATCCAATACACATACAAAAGATTTATCTATATTTTTGATATTAAGTTCAAAACTAAGTTTTTTTAAAAATAAAACTTGAAACACATGAACTAGAATCATCAAAATAAGTTTTTAGACAATATGAAATGATAATGTATATGGATGAAATTCAACATACATATAAACTATGTAAGCTTCTTTTGATTATATCTATTCATGAAAACGAAGGATATGCTCTTAAAAATCTAAAACAGTTAAACTGAAAACAAAAACTATTAAACTTGTGTGTGTATGAACTTGAGCATATCAAGACTAATCTATTCTTACACAAGATCTAAACTAAAACTAAACAAACCTAGATACAAGTCTTTTTGTCGATCTCTATCTCCAAGCTGACTCGATCCAAACTTGATCCATAGAGCTTGTCTCCAACCAAGTGCTAGATGTGATCTTGATACGCAAACTCTTGAATCAACACATGTTTGCTTCTAAACTGGCTTTGAATCCTTTGTTGAAGCTAAACACATATTAAAATCTTGATCAATAACTGAAACTATGTAAATACAAGATCATTAGCAAATTAGCCCTCATAAGTTAGTCATCATCAAAACTAAAGTGAAGGGTCTTTGGGCCAATAATCTCCTCCTTTTTTATGATGACAAAACTTATGAGGTTATATATACATTGATTAAAAATAAACTTCATAGAAGCTCCCCCTTAAATTATGCATAAAACGATAAAGATATGTAATGTAAGCTTAAGATACCAATTAAAAACATATTATATATATGTGTGTGTGTGTGTGCGCGCGCGCGCGCGCGCGCGCATAAATAATTAATAAAAACATGCATATATTAACACAAATTTTTCTCCCCCTTTTTGTACTCATTAACAAAGGGGTGAAGACAAATAAACGATACCAATAAAAATTTTAAAACAAAATTTTGATACCAATAAAAATAATCAATTGAAAGAAACCAATTGAAAGTGAAACTATCTTTTTATCAATTGAAAATAAAATAATCTTTTTATCAATTTATACCAATAAAAAGATATGAAAGTAAAAAAAACCAAATTTTTTGGTAAATACTAAAATCATTTTGCAATAACAATGCCAAATTGAGAGTAATACCAATTGAAGGTTATTGATACCAATATTGAAAATATTAGCATATACCAAAACAAAATATTTTTTATCATAAAGAGTTTGAGTAAGATGCCAATTGAAAGTAAAATCAATTGAAAGATAAAACAATAATTTTTCTCCCCCCTTATGGAATATCAATAAAAACTATGGATAAGCTTGTAAAGAAGCCAATTATCATTAAGAACATAAAGCTTAGCATAAAATCAATTTGTGTTCACAAGAAAAACATCTATAATATGCATGATTAAAGCAATATAATATCAATTGATGCATATATATAGAAAACAAATATGAGTATACAAAAATTAATTTTCATTAAGATCATGCATAACTCATAACTACTACTCTATTCATGTAAATATTTAAAAGATATTCAATAAGGGTATACAAGGCATGGTCACTCAACCAACCGCTCTTTGATGGTAAGAGTTTTCAAAAATAAGATCTGAAACTATTTTAACATATTTGAAAACTTCTACCAATTGAAGATTATGAAACTAATTTTATGATAATTTTAAAAACTAATACGAAATCCTTCAAGTAAGAATTAAACAAATATATATTTCATAATATATGAAAACTACACGAGAATCGACACTCAAAAATTTATAAAGCTCATATAGGCTCATGAATCAAAATCATAGTAAACAAAAGATATATAGAGTGTACAAAAATCATGTAATAAATAAAATCATGGAAATAAAGCATTAAAGCTCAATCAAAAGAAATTTCTTTTATCAAAAAACAAGAAATCATCAAAACTTCAATTTTTACTAAAAACTAAACAAACTTCAAGGTATATGTATGTTTTGTCGAAACTAAAGTAAACATACATATCCTAAACATAAACGAGTCCACAAAAAAATATTGGATGAAGGCAATTGACTCTATGATAGACATGTATAATTATAGTTTTAGACAAAATTAACATATACATGAAGCTAAACACGAAAATATGTACAAAATAGGGAAAACAAGTAAAGAGGCAAGAATCATCAAAATAAGGTTATACAAGTACATTTAATGAGTACAAATGTGCAATAAAGAAAAAACACATAATAATCAAGTGTGGCTCACTTATTGTACAAGTATAAATACAAAGTTTAAATGAAAAACTACATCTAAACTTGTAATCAAAATATGAAGTATACAAACATAAATAAATGATCATTAGGGTAAATGCAAATATTATTATCACTAGGATATACACAATAGCTAAACAATAATTGAGTACACAAACAAGTATGAATCCATATGAACATAGGTGTATCTCAAATACTATATATGTATATCACAAGCTTAATAAACATTACATTTAACATAATGAACATGAAAAATATGACATGCTAAAAATATCAATATAAGCATGTAAATAAAATAAGAAGGATAGAGATAGTTACCAATACCAGTAGGGCTAGTCTTTATTTCTCCAAACCAAGGTGGTTCTTCCACCAAACTTTCCTTAAAAATGATGCATCCATAAATATGATCTTTTAGCTCGAAACGCATCCACCATCAAGGAACCAATACTCTCACATCGTGTGAGAGCCCACAACTACATCAAATACGATAGGAGCGATTTTTAGTACACATACCTTTTTTGGGTCCATGGGAGTTAGCACCTTTCCTAACCCAAATAAATTTATTTGCAAAATTTGAAACATTTGTTCTATTATAACAGAATTTTGCAAGGTGGCATGTACGTCCACAATGTGTACAAGTGTACACATGATCATACATAGTGTCATGTGTGTGATAATGAGAAGCATATGTATGCCATGGTTTGTATGCATGAATATATGGAGCATATTTTTTATGAAATATGGATTCCAATCGTGTGTGGTTCATGGCACATTAGCTTAAAGTGGAGCTCAAATAATCTACACTTTTTTTCAACATGCAAATATCATTATCAATACTTGAAGAAGAAGTGGAGCAAGCAACATATTTATCACTAAAAGATGAAGTAATAAAAACATGACAAATATGAGAATCAAAAGCATTTTTCAAAGAAATTTATTCTAAAGAAATGCAGTCTAATTCTTTAGAAATTAAAATGATTTTTTTCAAAGAATCATTCTCTTTTAAAACAAAATCAAGTTTTGAAGACAAAACCTCATTTTTCTTCAAAACATGATCAAACTCATTTTTATTCTTTAAAATTTTATTTTCGTTTACAACAAGATCAAGTTGGGTTTTAATGAATCTCGTTCATTTGAAACCTCAATGTTTTCTTACAAAATCAAATCAAGTTTTGAAAGAAAATTTTTACTTTCTTCTTTTAGTTAAAAACTTTTGCTTTTCAAAGGTTTGTACTTTGAAAGCTAGTTTTGCCAAAGCGTGGAAAGTTCTTTATTTAAAACATGTGCATCTATAGCATTATAATTACATGAAGAACTAGCACAATCAATAAGATGAGTATCCAAATTTATCTCAAGGGAGTTATACTCTTGGACCATGTAGCATGTTTGCTCGGATTCATCCCTTCTTAGTTCTCTTTCTAAAATGTGTTGCACTTATTTCTTAGGAGAGATTAATGTGTTCCGCACCGCAAAAGCGGAATCACAATAAGAAATAATATAAAGATGTTCTTTACTAAGTGTGTGCCTAAGTGCCTCCATGGCTTGTGTATTGGCCTCTAGGTGCTTGTCATTATCAACATGTGATTTCTTTGTAGTGGTAAGATAAACATTCAGTCCAAGGGCTTTGAGATATGCACTCATCTTAAACTTTCACATATCCATGTTGGAAACATCATACATGGGAGGGGCAAGAAAATCCATGAGTGTATAAACTATAATGTACTAAAGCAAATCTGGATTAGCAACCAAATATCACACTCCTAAGTGATTAAACTGAAAATCAGAAGTGTAGGCTCTCATACCAATTGTAAGTACACCTAGAGAGGGGGTAAATAGGTGTACAAGCTAATATAGGACAAATGGTGTGAAATTTAAACACTAATTGCTAACACACTATGTGTAATCAAGAGTGAACCCGAATTCTCAGTAAAGGGCTCTGAAACTTCTCCTCGAGATTTCTCTAAACTAAGAGTTGAGGTGCTATTAGACGCTCTCTTAGTTGAACACAAGTGTGGGCACACAAACAATATCAAGCATATAAATATGAACAATGTAAAGCAAAGCAAGATATAAGAGAGAGAGTTGAGAGAAAGAATTCAAACACAAATATAAGGATATGTTTCGAGGCTCGAGCCACTACTCTACGTCCCCGCCTTCATACAGAAGGATTTTCACTATGTCCACACAGGACCTTCCATAAAGGGACCTCCACTGAGGAATTATAACTCAACATAGAGAGTACACAACTCATTTCTCTCAACACAAACCTCTACATAAGAGGTGGGCACTAAGCTAAGCACAAAATAAAAAAGAAATAAAACTTAGTGATCCAATGATCACAAACTCTCTTGGTGATCTTGAAAGATCACAAACAATTTTTCTTATAATACAAAGATCCTAAAGATAGATTTTGAATTGATTGCTCAAGTGTGATAAAATAAAGTGTTTTGAAAAAGAAAACAAAAAGAAAACACTTGAGAAAAACTCTAGATAAAATATAGAAATTTTGGACAAGAAGTAGAATCCCAAAACTGTTTTCTTTTGATTTTTCAAAACGTTGAAACTAATTAACAATAGAGAGGTTATAGCTCTAAAACTTGTTTTGAAAACTTCTTAAAAACTCTGTAGAAGATGAAAATTTTGGCTCTCAAAAATCTTAGTGAAAACTAGCCTCAAAGACCCATTTTTATAGGGGTCTGAAAATATAGTCGTTGAGGTTCAGAACATGTCAAAATTTACCCATCGGTCGATTGCCCGGTCGACCGGCCAATGGTCAGATTTCTGACCGTTGGGGTTATCGGTCGATCGCCCGGTCGACCGCCCCAGGCAAACATGCCTAACCAGAGAGCTAACCTTTGATCGGTCGACCGACCGGTCGACCTGGGCCAGATCCAGAGAGTAAGCCCTCTGGATCGATCGACCATGCGGTCGACCGGCCCAAGGCCAAGGCAGTTGTGAACCTTCTGTGCACATTGGTCGACCGACTGGTCGACCGAGCTTTGGTTCGGTCGACCGGCCGGCTGACCGCCAGAAGGCTCCGACCAGGGCTATAGGGTTTGAAATCTAACTTGTTTAATCCCTATAAAATCTCATAAAATCACATAAAATCCACAAAATAAATTTTTATAAATATTTGAAGTAAAAATATATGTGACTAAAAATCAACACATATTACAATCTATTTGAACTATATTTGAGACTTGAAAATTAAGCTTTAAACAAAAAACGGTATTTTCTAAAACTTAGATTTTTAAATAAAAATCTATTTTCTCCAAACTTGTATAAATACAAAACATGATATTTAAACAGTTTTTAAGCATAGTGTGTATGGATAGATTCGAATGCACATACAAAAGATATATCTCTGTTTTTGACATTAAATCTTAAACTAAGTTTTGTTAAAAACAAAACTTGAAGCACATAAACTTTGAATCATCAAAATAAGTTTTTAGACAATATGAAACAATAATGTATATGGATAAAATCCAACATACAAATAAACCAAGTGAACTTTTTTTTTATTCTATCTATTCATAAAAATGAAAGATATGTTCTTGAAAATCCAAAAATGGTTAAACCGAAAGCCAAAACTATTGAACTTGTGTGTGTGTGTGAACTTGAGCATATTAAGACTAATCTTTTCTTATACAAGATCTAAATTAAAACTAAACAAATATAGATAGAAGTCTTCTTGTCGATCTCTGTCTCCAAGCCGACTTGATCCAAACTTGATCCATAGAGCTTGACTCCAACCGTGTGCCAGATACGATCTTGACGCCCGAGCTTTTGAATCAACACATGTTAGCTTCCAAACTGGTTTTAAATTTTTTGTTGAAGCTAAACACCTACTAAGATCTTGATCAATAACTGATATATAAACACAAGATTACTAACAAACTAACCTTCATAAGTTAGTCATCATCAAAACTAAAGTGAAGGGCCCTAGGCCAACAAATTTCACCTTGGTCTTCTTTCTGATGATGCAATGTTCACAAAAATTCAACTTATAGATTTGGCATATTCCAATAAATCTTGCTTTAATAGAGCTTGCAAATATTTTTCTCCTATATATCCGAGCCTCATATGTCAAAGCAGGGTACAATCATCATCTGAATTGATAAAAGTCGTCACTTGCCCTGTACCCTACTACCCTTCAAGTAGTATAGGTTATTGCATCAGATACCCTCCAAAATAACCATCGAGCTTTTAGTCATCTTAAGAACACCATCTCTAACAGATACTTTAAGACTCAATGCTTCCAAGGCACCAATAGAGATAAGATTTTTTTTTAATTGAGGTACAAATCTCACTTCCTTTAGTTCCCACACCATCCCATCAAATATCTTGATAAGAACCATATCTATCCCTTCCATGTTACAAGGACGATCATCACCCATGACAATGGAACAACCATCTAACTTCTCAAAACTAGAAAACTAATTCCTATTGGGACATGCATGATAGGTAACTTCTGTATCTAACATCCACTCAAAATCACCTGAGTAGCCAAAAGTAAGAGTAATAACTAAGAATGAGAATACTGTTGAATTTGAGTCTGATCTCCCTACCTGTGAAGTATTGCCAGGTTGTGTACTAACCATATGTGTGAGATTTGCTTCAGTCTCGACTCTTACTTCTTATCTTTGATTCTTGGGCAATCAACTTTCCAGTGCTCTAACTCTTTGCAGAAGGCGCACTGGTTCTTCTTCATATCAATGAAACCTGGTCTGGACTTCGATCTACCATGATCGCCTTTGCCCTTTCGACTGAAACTTCTGCCTCTTACCGTTAATATTTCTACTGATGTACTCTTGAAAGACTCTTTATCTTTCTTTCTCAATTCATGATTAACAAAAGAAGAAGAAACTTCATGATAGTCAAGGGATTGCTTACCAATGATTAGGGTGAGAACGAAGGTCTTATAGTCCTCATCAGGATGAGAACTCAAAAGAATCAACGCCTTGTCTTCCTCCTCGAACATTACATCCTCGTTGGCTAAATCTGCAAGAAGCTTTGTGTAGTCATTCATGTGTTCCCCGATCGAGATTCTTTTCTTCAATTGGAAGCGAAAAATCATCCTCTTCAGGTGCAAACGATTCTCAATGTTCTTTGTCAGGTACTTGCTCTCTAGGATCTCCCATATCTTTCTTGCGGAAGTCTCTGTCATCATATGATAATTTCTTGTGTTAAACAAGATCTTATGATGTCACACACAATCCGATTCATCTTGTCCTAGTCCTTTTTTGATATGTTCTTCGGCTTTTCTTCCAACTATAGAGAGTCTTTGAGGTTTGATGCAGTCAGTGCGTCCATCACCTCACACCTCCACATCTCAAAATTATTTGTTCTGTCAAACTTCACGACATCAATTTTATTGGAAGATGACTCTAGATTTCACTGATAATTGACTATCTCCAGCCATCTCCTCAGTAGATTCCTCAAAACAATACGG
Organism: Agave tequilana; assembly: GCA_038442645.1. Taxonomy (NCBI): domain Eukaryota; kingdom Viridiplantae; phylum Streptophyta; class Magnoliopsida; order Asparagales; family Asparagaceae; genus Agave; species Agave tequilana. The sequence continues at coordinate 34,299 of JAVJIF010032553.1, forward strand.
AAAATGAACAAATCCAAATAGGAAAATCATATCTTTATCTCCAAATGAAACTATAGACGGTCTCCAAAACGATTTGCTCCACCCGAATAAAACTCCCCGTCAAAACCTGAAAAGCTTTAATACCACTTGTTGAGAGGAACCCACACCAAAAGATTGCAACACACTAGAGACTAGTCACCAATTGCACAAATAAAAGACTAGCCTTCTAGGTGGAGTTCACCAAGTTCTTATTTACCCAAGACCATCCCCGTGTTTAGCTAATGTGGGACTATTTGTTCGACATCCAACTCAACAATCCTTCCTCGAACAAAGAGTCTTAGTGCAAGCTCATCTTTTCTTCACACCTAACGTGGAAGACCATATGCTCCATCGAGATCACAACTCTTCACTGCGCGGACAGTGAACACGCCTTACGTGAAGCACAAATTGTAACCTATTACTCCTCTTTATTGTGCTAAGGGCAGACACGCCTCTCATGAAGCAGTGGCATCTCTGCCAAATCCTCGAGAGCCTAAGTAGCTTCACAGGGGCCTGTTGTGCCTTTTACGCCCAGGGGCATTGACCTTCACATACACATGGCTAATTTCAGAGCATGGCTTTGAAATCACTTGTTGGGAGGAACCCACACCAGAGGATTACAACATGCCAGAGTCTGCGGTCAACTTTTGCATTTACAAACAAACAAAGGAAAGAAAGCGATAACACAAATTTAACGAGGTTCAACAATGGGCTACGTCCTCGGGATAGAAGAGGATAGAAATCTTATTAAATAATCAATTATATGATAAAATAGTTGGGGACAACATCCCTCTTTATATAGCCAGAGAATCCACAAAGAAAAGAAAACCAACAGATCTGATTCGAATCAAAAACAGCTCAAGAATCCAAATAAAAAATTGCTCAAAACACGCGTCTTGGTTGACCGGGCAGTCGACAGGCTCCTTGCTGCAATCGATCGCTAGGCAAAATACCAAAAAACCATTCTTTGTTAAATTTCAGTCGATCGACCGGGCGATCGATCGACTCTCCACAGCTGCTGCTTTCGTTTCCTCTCTGCAATCGACTTGGTGGTCGATCACTATACCTCTTTTCTTCTCGTGCACGTTCTGTGCATGACAAATCGACCGACCCACTGTCTTCGACTGTGTCTGATATTGAACCATACACTATTGAACTCCAATCTCTGCGTTATCTCCTCCAATGAGTTAAAAAATTCTACCATCAAAAATTTACACTCTCTCCCGACACAGCAGGCTCATGGTTCAAGGGGATAATCCCCTTAAGGTAAACTAAGAATCCGATCTTGATGAAAATGATAAAATGTAATATGATGAGCTTACAATGTTTTGTCAAAAACTACTTAAAAAATATAATTTAATGAAAATTGAAAATAAGATATTGAAGAGAGAAAATGAATATTTGTCAACAAATTGAATGATGTTTTAAATGAAAATATTTCTTTTCAAAGAAAATTTGAAAATATTTCAAAAGAAAATGATTCTTTGTCTTTGAAACTTGACATTGCTTTAAATGAAAAGATATTTATTTTAAATGAAAATGATACTTTGAAAAATAAATTTTATTTTTTGTGAAAGAAAGAAAATATTTTGAAGGAAAAAAAGGATTTGTACTTCTTTTGATAAATTCAAAAATATTTCCCGCAAGAACTCTTGTTATGCCGGTAGTATTTCATCCTCTATTGACAAAATAAAGTTTGTGTTTTGAAAAATAGAATTTATTGTTTGAGCTCTACCTTGAGCAATTGTGCATTTGATATGAAAAGATTGAAAATCTTGTTTCAAAAGAAACAAGTTCCACACATGCATGCACATACTCCACGGCAACACATACACATCATGCGCATAATATATCCAAGTATACACTTATACACATTGTGGCCGTAAAGGGCATTTGGCACAATTTTGCTATGATAGAGTAAATATTTCTCATGTCAATATTTGGGTTCGTAAGAGTACTAACTCCCAAAGACTCAAAAAGATTTGAGGACCAAAATTCACATCAACTGTATTTGATGTAGGTGTGGGCATTCTCAAAACATGAGAGAGTTTGGTGCCTTGATGGTGGATGCAATTGAAGCTTGATAGACTAACCAATGAATGCATCACTATCAAGTAAGTTAAGTTATGAAGACTGCCTTTGGTTTTGAGAAGCTAATTATCGAAATCGGTAACTATCTCTATCCTCTATTTTAGTTTTTATTCGTTATTTATGAGCATATTACATATGTTTAGAATATATATGATTTGATTTAAATATTTTTATAAGCATAAAATCAAGAAAGCAATTAAGCGCCTCAACTATTAATTTAGAGGAATCGAGAGGAGAAGTTTAGACCCCTTCACGGGGTATGCTGCTTTATTTCTTGAGATACATGCCTGATACATATTTTTGCTTATTCTTTTATGAGCATGTTTTATTATTTTACTTTATGTATTTGTAAATCTTGTGAAAACCATGTGATACACATGTAGTACCCTTAAGACACGTGATTTTTGTGCCATATTCTCTATCCCACATGTGTACTCAATTTACGTTTGGGTATATATGTATATTCTAGTTTTGATGAAATTTACACATTTTGAAATTTGTCTTATATTTTCAATATGCTTTTTGCAAATCTCGTTGATGGACACGTTTGATTATTTGAGCTTATTGGTTTCACTAATCTTAATTATGAATGTTTATATATTTTGCAAATTAGTGAAAAGAATATTTTCTTGATTTGTATTTTATGTTTTTACAAATCAAGTTTCAATGTGACATAGTTTAAAAAAATTTCATATAAGTTTTAATGAATTCTTTAGAGCCTTATTGATTTTATCTTCATGAATATAACTCTTACACGATTCTTGTACACTCAAACTTTTTTACTCATAAGTTTATAATTCATGAGTAAGAAAGTGCATTTTCGATATAGAGTGGCAATTCTTATGTAATTAGAATCTTTTCTGAGATATATATATGATTTGTTTCATATTATTAAAATTTTGAATTAGTTTTCAAATTATTTTAAATTATTTTACTTAATTTTCACTTGGTAGTATTTTCATATTATTTTCAAATGATATTTATTTTTGAAAATACCTGCCCTTTGTGGGTGGTTGGATGAGTGATCGTGCATTGTACGAAATACTTGATTATTCTTTTATAATTGCATGTTTGGTTGGTGGAAGAAATAAGTTATACACATGATTTAAATTATAATTGACTTTTATATACTCATTCATATTTATCTATATATGTATGTTTTAAATTAAAAGTGGTATTAAATTATACTTGGCATACATACATGCATAGATACATACATACATACATACATACACACACACAGACATACATACAACACACACAACACACACACACACACACACACACACACAGATATATATATATATATATATATATATATATATATATATATATATATATATATATATATATATATATATATATATATACACACACACATATACATATACATATACATATATACACACACATGTATACAAATAAATTTATATGATTTGATTGGTTATGCATGTTTCTCGCGGATATTCTTTCTTTAGCACAATTAATTTCATGCTAAGCTTAATTATGTTTCAATATAGTTATTGATAATCTTTAATAAGCTTATGCATTCCTTTTGTAATGCCCCAATCCCGCGGGTACAGAGACATTACTGCGACGTATATATGTAATCGGAAATGCCCTTACAAATATACGTTAAAAATCAGTACAAATAAGAATCAGAGTACGAAAGTACATGGTGCATTATGCATTCCAACACATGAGTACAATTACAAAATTATCTCAGGATGTGATATAATATTACAAGAATATTACATCACCGATAGGCTCAATTGCAAGAATACAAAGAAATATACAATTATGAATAGTACAAAAGACGCTCACGAGTCACGAAAGGGAAACTCGAGAGCCGAGCTGGGCGCCTGGAAGGATAGGGCCTCAGACGGTGTGCTGATGATCCATGCTATAGCTACGCATCTCTGATCAACAACCAGGAGATCCATAAGCTCCAACCTCCAGGATCTGGACATAAGGATCCTGGGGAGTCAGAACTCCCCAACGAGTAGTGTGGCGAATGCAAGTGGCTGCATAGATAAGCACACGCGTATCGAGAAATTCAAGTCACAAAGCATATATTAAAAACCGTGTCGTGAGAAAAAGCATACAGGAGCAGGTAAGAAGGTAACAAGTAAAGTAACTGTGGTAAAACCAGTTATATAAGCCCAAATTTTCGATTCGTGAGGTTAGTCGAAGGAATAATCTAAATAAGAAAACCCCCATATATATACCATAGATACCTCACGTCACGTATCCTGAGTTGATATAACCTGAGTTGACTCCTAAACTACGAAAACATCATAAAACCGGTAGAAAACCGATAAAACTAATATTACCAAATACAAGCAAAACTACCTATACAAGCTCAGATTACGGCTTCATGAGACCAGTACGTCGAAGGAATAATCCAAACAAGAAAACCTTCATTCATATACCTTTATCCCATGTCACCGTAATCCGAGTGTATATAGCCCGAATTGTAAAACAACACAACGAATTATTGATTAGCACTTTATCATTTTTAGTACTCGTCCTATCCATGTTTCTAGGATGTGCCCTAGCATCCCAACACACATAGATCCATATATGAATAAGCCGAGATTGTTATTGAAAATTGATGATGAAACCAATGTGTTATGTTTAGGTCACATACATACTCGGGACCATGACCCAGGATGTTCCGTTGTTGGTATACGGAACCAGCCGCAAGGCCTACAGGAAGTGGGTCTTATATTATACCCATTCAGAAATGTAACAGGAGGTAGGGAGCTAGTGATCCCCTCAGATACCTGGAGGCCTTAGGTAGATCCGGAAGTTTTAGTTGCACAACATATCTAATACCATTGTAAACATTTTTATTGGTCATCAATAATGCATATTTTTAGTCACATTTTTATACTTATTTTTTATAAACATTACTATTTAATTCATTTATTGTTTAGTAATGTGCATGCCTCTATAATCCAAGAGAAAGCCCACAAGAAGCCCAAAAGCCCACAATTATCATGAAAATAAAGATTAATGGGGAGGATAAAGGAAGCTTCTATTCTCTCCCATTAAAATTTGGGGTTTAAATTAATTTTATTTAAAATCTAGAAGAAAAAAAGGATAGAACAAAATGAATCCTCATCCCAATTAAAGATAGAGGTAGACTTTTATTTAAATCTGATTGCTTGCACCACAAGATGAAGATAAAGGGGAGAAAATCTGAATTTAACTCGGATTTAGAGATAACTTGATCACCAAGTTATCTAGGAGATCGATATATTTTAAATTCGGGGATCAAATGAAGATTTTGAGGATAAATCTCTACGTGAACGGACAAAATGAAGTCACGCGTCAAAGCGCGTGACCAAATGCCACAAAGAGGCCGCGACAAGCCCTTTTTTTTCCGCGTAAATGTGGCAATCCTGGGGCCGCATGCGTTGAGTTTTGGAGGAGGTGTTCTACTGGAACTCTACTTCTCAAATCTCATATAAATACCCTTGAAGAGTAAAAGAGCGAAGCATCTCAGAGATTAAGTATAGCCATGTATTATCTAGCTTTTAGTTTGAAGAAAAAGATTTTTGAAGAAGAAGAAGGACTTTGTAATTGGCTAGTGACCATCAATAAAAAGTTTTTTTTTTTGCATCTCTCTTGTTCTTTAATTTTGTTGTTATTACTTTAATTTGTCTATTTTCTTTTCATCTTTTCTTTTTGATGCAAATTTCCCTTCTCCATTATATATCTTGTTAAAAATAAAAAAAATGATTAACTAATTTATATTGTAATTTGCTAATCTCTCGATCAACTTAAGTTGAACTCTATAATTGTTTGAAACCCTAGAATTAAATTGATGTTCTTGAAGATGAATAATTAGTTAAGTTGAACTAATTTAGAGTTAAACTTTTTAATGGTTACTCTTAGTTCATATTTAGATACTTTGATAGCATCATGTTAGGTTTAAAAGACTTTTCTTATGTTATGCTTAGGAACTAGGATAAAATTTTATTAGTATACTCTAATTAGGGTTTAGATTATTCTTTACTCATCTTATTTGATTCTGAATCAAAATCCTAGGGTAGATCTTTATAGATTTAACATGATGTTCTCCCTTCTTAGACTAATACTTGGTTATGATAGATAATTAGTGGACTATAATTCTTTTGCTTAATTAAATTCCTTACTTACAACCAAAATCTCTTTTTTCAAGCTATCTGTACAGAGAAATCATTCCGAAAAACTTCCATCGCATCCCTCCCTGTGGATCGACCCATCTGGCCTTTGCTACGTGGTTACATTGAGAAGATACTAAGAACTTTCTGACTTTAACTCTTGATTTAACTTCCAATATATTTTCTTTTCTTAATCATAAATAATTTACCACTTGAAGTCCATCAGTTTCCCTTACCCGGTATAAGTTATCTTTTTTATAGTTTATTAGATAATTATCAGTGTACGGGAATGAGCAGGAGCATGTCAGGAGTATAGGGGTATCAGGAGTACAGATTGTGTGTGTGTGTGTCACAGATATTTCAAGGTATCAGGTAATCATTCCCGTACAGTGATAGTTATAAGTCAAGTATGAGGCATGGCAGGTGATAAGTGATATCAAACAGGTGTCAAGTGATAGCATGCAAGAGTCAAATGTCAAGTAATTATTGGCCCAAAGGCCCATCACTCTAATTTGGTGATGATTAACTCATGTAGTTATAATACTAATGATCTTGTGTTTGATTAGTTTCAGATTTGTGATCAAGATCTTAGTAGGTGTTTAACTTCAACAAAGGATTTCAAGTCAAGTTTTTGGAGCTAGCACGTGTTGATTCAAGAGCTTGTGCATCAAGACCACATCAAGTACTCAAGAGCAGTCTAGCTCATTGGATCATGTTTTGGACCAAGTCAATAAGGAGAAGAAGATTTTCAAGTGAAGACCTTCAAGAGAAGACTTGTGTCTAGGTTTATTTTTAGTAAGATTTTATTTTTAGATAAAATGTAAATGATAGATTAGTTGGTGGATTGCTCAAGTATCATATACACTCACACACAAGATTTATATGTATTTTCATAAAAGATTTTTAGTTCTAGAAAAATACCGTTTTAGTTTTGGAGTTTCATATATACATGTGTTTAAACCAAAATTATTTTAGAGCTTAATGTCAAAAATATAGATATTGCATTATATAGGATCATATTCATACATACTAAGCTTTAAAAGTGTTTAGAATATCATGCTTTTTTGGAGAATTTTTAGAAAAAATCAGTTTTCTTTTTGAAAAATAATTTTGGAAAAATACAGATTTTTGCCTCAAACAAAACTTCCATATTACAAAAATAGTTCAAAGAGTTTGTAACATGTTTTGATCTTTACTCAAACATGTTTGCATATCAAATTATATTGATGAACTTATTTTTGTAGATTTTTTGTGGATTTATGGGATTTTATCAAAGGTAAAAAGACAAGTTTTCAATCCCATAAAGTTTAGACCTGGCTGTCTGCCGGTCGACCGGACCGGTCGACCGAGGCAGAAGTCGATCGACCGGTCCGGTCGACCGACGTGCATAGGATGCGCACACAGCCCAGGCGGGAGGCCGGTCGACCGGGTCGGTCAACCGCCAGAGAGTTTCTGCTCTCTGGAAATGGCCCCGGTCGACCGCCTAGTCGACCGGCAGAGAGCTCTGCTCTCTGTTTCCAGTTTTCGGTCGACCGGCCGATCAACCGGTGGCTCAACAGTCATAAATATGACCGTAGGCTGGTCGACCAGAAGGGCAATTTTGCCCTTTGCCTGTTGCCAATAGGCAGATTTTGTTGGGGTTATATATACCGCATTTCTTGAGCTGATTTAAACAAGTGAGAGATGGAGAGAGCAATCGCAAACACGGGAGATTTATTTCAGGATTTGAGCACACTTGGTCTACATCCCCGCTTTCATCACTATGAAGGATTTTCACTAAAAACGATCCCATCGGATCACTCGGTGCCACAACACCTATAAGCAAGTTCACACTAGAATTCCTTTGGACTCTCTAGTCCCTCTCTTGTTCCCGCAAGAACAAACACACGCAAGCATGCAAGCTTGCCGAGGCCGCACCTCTACACCGAGTTCTCACTAGAACCTGAAACAATGCGAACTCGCAAGTCTGCTTCCTCAAATACAAAAGTGAACACTTGGTGATCTAAACACTTTGATCACTTAAAAATAATCTCACATCAACTCTCCTATAGGAATGATATAGCAATGGAAATCTCAAGTATGTGTGAGAAAAACTTGGTTTGATTTGGTGGTGAAAAACTCAAAGAATCACTTTTACAAAACACTCTTGAAAACTCTCCTTTTAATATGGAAGTATTAGCACTAAAACAAGTGGAGAAAACCTTTACAATAGATAGGAAAAACTGGCTTTCAAACTCTCCAAAAATCTTGTAACAGCTCAAGTGAAGCCTCTTTTATAGGCATCAAAAATCTGCCCGTTGGAGGCCAACTCAGCAGTTCAGACTGCTGTCGGTCGACCGCCAACGGTCAGATTTCTGACCGTTGGGAAGGTTGGTCGACCGATCGGTCGACCGCTTTCAGGGAAATGACCCAGCGGTCGACCGCTCGGTCAACCGGGCCATTTCCAGAGAGCAAAGGCTCTCTGGCGGTCGACCGTGCGGTCGACCGGCCCTGGCCGTGCACGTTTTGTGCACGTCAGTCGACCGCCCGGTCGACCGACCTCTGGCTCGGTCGACCGTGCGGTCGACCAGCAGACGGCCAAAAACAGTATTTTCAGGGATTTAAAAGTTGTCTTTTTACCTTTGATAAAATCCCATAAATGTACAAAAAATCTATAAAAATAAGTTCAGTAATATAATTTGATATACAAACATGTTTGAGTAAAAATAAAACATGTTACAAACTTTTTGAACTATATTTGTAATATGTAAGTTTTGTTTGAGGTAAAAATATGTATTTTTCCAAAATTATATTTCCAAAAAGAAAACCGATTTTTCCAAAACTTCTCCAAATATAAAAACATGATATTCTAAACACTTTTAAAGCTTAGTGTGTTTGGATATGATCCACTACACATATATGATGAAATATCTATGTTTTTGACATTAAGCTCTAAAACAGTTTTGGTTAAAACACATGTATATATGAAACTCTAAAAATCAAAACGGCATTTTTCTAGAACTAAAAATTTTTTATGAAAACACATATAAATCTTGTGTGTGAGTGCATATGATACTTGAGCAATCCACCAACTAATCTATCCTTTATATTTTATCTAAAAACAAAATCTTACTAAAACAAACCTAAACACAAGTCTTCTCTTGAAGGTCTTCACTTGAAAATCTTCTTCTCCTTCTTCACTTGGTCCAAAACATGATCCAATGAGCTAGACTCCTCTTGAGTACTTGATGTGGTCTTGATGCACAAGCTCTTGAATCAACACGTCCTAGCTCTAAAAACTTGACTTGAAATCCTTTGTTAAAGCTAAACACCTACTAAGATCTTGATCATAAATCTGAAACTAATTAAACACAAGATCATTAGTATTATAACTACATGAGTTAATCATCATCAAAACTAGAGTGATGAGCATTTGGGCCAACAATCTCCCCCTTTTGATGATGACAAAACTTATGGAGTTATATATGTATGGATTAAAGTTAAGCTTCATAGAAGCTCCCCCTTAACTCATGCATAGTAATAAAAAAAATAAGATATTTAATGAAGAACATGAACTAAACAAATATATATGCATAAATAAGGTGAGAGAAACATGCATAAATCAAAAATTCTTTTTCCCAAAAACCTTCTCCCCCTTTTTGTTTAAACTTTGAAAATCATTTCCCATTTTGTAAAATGCATAAATTCAATATATGCAAAAACTCAAATATGCATATATAAACTCAAAATCTTTCTTCCCCTATTTGTCAATTATCAATAAAGACGTGAAAAATAAATCATCAATAAGGATATATATATGCGATATACATTCATGAAGAGGGAGACGTGAAGTTAGCTCTCCTGCATACATGCATTACATGAAGAAGGGATGACAAAGCCCTAACTCACAAAAAGCATAATATGCAATGCATAAGTGGAGATGTGAAGCTCCCCCTACACACGTGTATCACATAAAGAAGAGATGTCAAGCTCCTCAATACAAGATACACTCAACATGAATCTATATATAGAAGAGATGTTAAGCTCCCCTTTCATATAGGCAATATATATCAAAAAATTTTAACACAAATTTTTATAATACTTAAACAAATTTTGAGATACTATTTTACATAAACAAATTTTAAGATGCCAATTGTAAATAAACAATACAAATTTTGAATTTTTCTTAAATCAACAAATCAATTGAGATATCACAAGATTTTTGATACCATATGAAAATAGGAAATTTGTGATACCAGTTGAAATTGAAACATTTGTACATTTTGATACCAATGAAAGAAAAATATTTTATATTTTGATATCAATTAAAATATATGGTAAATTTTGATACCAAATAGGTAAAACATATTGATACCAATTGAAATTTAAACCCAATTGAAAATTGAAACATATTGATACTAATTGAAGTATATTGTAAATATTGATACCAATAAAGCACCAATTGAAAATAATGCATAAGCTTATAAAAGTACCAATTGAGATACCAATTGAAATGAAGATTTAATTCTAGCTTAGCATAAACAAACTTTGTGTTTTAATCATGTAGATATTTTGTAAATCAAGCACAATCAAATCATATATATGTGTCAAAATGAAAATACCAATAGAAATTGATATTACTTGAAATGTGAGGAATACATATATAGAAAACAAAATATGAGTATACAAAAAAAATATCAATTGTGATACCAATTGAAAATATGATGAGAATCAAGTATATAACTAATAAAAATCTATCCTTTCATGCACAAGTTAAAAAGATTTTCAAATAAGCCTCATAAGGCATGGTCATCCATCCATCTGCTCTTAGGATGGTAGAGGTTTTCAAAAGTAGGAGTTTGAAAATATTTTAGCATTAAAAACACTGCCAATGAAGAATAAATAACTAGTTACAATAATTTTTAAAAAAACTAGTTAAAGATCCTTTAAAATATGAATTCAAATCATATGTATCTCATGAATCATGGCTAAGTACACAAATATTATCAATCAAGATCGATAAAGCTCAAAAATGTTCATGAAACAAAGTCATGAATAAATAAAGAAATAATGTGAGTGTACAATCATCATGTGAATAGCATATTCATGAAAATAGTCAATAAGGCTCAAAACAAACATGAATATCATTTTATCAAACAAATATGAAAATCATAAAGATTTTATTTTTCATTTTAAAAACAAAATTCAAGGTTTATGTATGATTTATCAAACTAACAATACACATACATATCCTAAACTAAAATGAGTCCATAATGTAATTTGCATAAAGGCAAGTGACTCAAGGGTATACATGTATATTATTAGTTTTGGACAAAGATTACATATACACGAAGCAAACATGCACAAAGATAGGCAAAATAAGTATAAATGAGGAAATCATCAAAACTAGGCTATACATGTGCATGTAGTGAGTACAAATGAGCAATAAAGTGCAAACATATATGAATCAAATGTTACTCACTACTTGTACAAGTATATATCCAAGTTTTGATAAGAACTTCATCTAAACAAGTATTTACCACATGAAGCGCAAAACATGATTATTTTAACAAACACTAACACATGCTAAAAATCATCAAATATAAAGGCATGTAAAATAAATAGAGTTTAGAGATAGTTACCAAACCGTATGAACTCTTCTCTAAGTCTCCAAAGCATGGTGGTCTTCCCACCAAACTTCCTTGATAGCGGTGCATCAATTTGTATGTCCATCTAACCATGCATCCACCACCACTTGTGTTTATATCTTGCTTATGCTTATTGCTCATATCTTTTATATATTTGATATATTGTGTGCTTAATTGTTATATGTTTGGGATTGTTTGCTCACATTTGTATTCAACCAGAGAGCCATAGCAACACCTCAACTCTTATCTAGAGGAATCTTGAGGAGATAGTCCAGAGCCCTTCACGGGGAATCCGGCTACACTCTTGTGTTATACCTTGTGTGTTTAGCTTAAGATTTTTTTAGTTTGCATAAATAGTTTTAATTCCGCATTAATTCACCATTAGATTTGCTAGTCACCAATTCACCCCCTTCTAGGTGATTTCAGTAATAGCATGTCAAATAATAAACACAATAGATATCACCATCGTATATAACGATAGACGAAAATAGTACCGATACAGGGGATTGGTAAGAATACAGAAAAATAGTACCGATACAGGGGATCTGTACGAATACAGAAAAATAGTATAGACATGGGTTTCAAACTCTTCACTACCATCAAGGGAAGAATAATAGTAGAATTATCAAGTAGACAAGCACATGCAAGCAAGCGTACATCCAACTGAAGCTAAGCAAGTTGGAGCAAAGCTAACGTACAGCATTAAACGCCATCACATTTGGCGTGGTTACCGCTCGCGGCACGGATAAACGCATATGACGAAGCGAGCGTACGAACGTTATTTACCGCGTGTGGCGAAGCTACGCTCACGGTGAAATTTTGCTCGAACAGAGTTAGCGGTAAAGCGCTGAGAGCTAGGTCTACTTACCAGGTATAGCTAAAAGACCGGACGGTCTGAACGCACTACTTTTCGAGTAAGTAGGTGAAAGCCCAAAAGCTAATAGGCCCAAAGGTAGAGTAAATACATGCAGAGGTGTTAGTACCAAATAACGCATATAAAAGATGATAACTAATATATCGGTAAAGTGGTGAATGCCGGAGGCCGAGTAAGACAGGAATAAGGTCAGCAAACAGACAAGCGAACAATCAAGCGAAGTTGACAAGCTGGAGCGAGACTAACGCACAGCGCTAAAGGCTTTCATGCTTGGAGTAGTTACCACTCGCGGTGAAGCCACGATGATGTATAGAAATCACTCGCAGTGTAACCACACTCGGACAGAGTTAGCGATAGAGCGCTGAGCGCTAGGCTCATCTACTAGGCGGAGCATGAGAAGCTCGCCGACCAGGCGGAGCATGAGAGCCCGGAGGTTAAATGCAACCCGAAGGTTGGGTATAGAAAGCCCAGAGGCTGAACGCAACCGAAGGCTGGGTATAGTACCTGCAAGAGATGTTAGTACCGCACGATCACACATATCAATATGATAATGACTAGACTACCGCGGAGTGGTGAAGCCAGGAGGCTGAGTGGAGAGCCCGGAGGCAGAGTAGAGAGCTCGGAGGATCGGCCACGCGTGATATAAAGCAGTAAAAGAATACATTGCAGGCAGTGTATATGTACATAAAGTAAAGTATACTACTACATGCATTTATCACAGATCTAATACATGTACAGTCCTAAGCAATTGGCCACATACAAATACATATATACACTCACACTGGTACACACACCTGTCCACACACGAATACAATACATAGTCCCATAAATTACACAATTTATGCACGAAAACAAATACACAGTCCCATAAATTAGACAATTTCATGAATGAAATACAATCACCCGTCGAAGCGGGGAAACCCAAAAAGGCGAGAACACTCGCCTAAATCTCTGAAAACACCATAAAATTTGGAATTCAGAAACTCAAGCATGTGCTATAATATATTAAATATATATAAATATATATTTAGAGAGAAACATATGAGAAGGGAGAGCAAGAGAGAAACAGATCTAGAGAGAGATAGAGAAAGCGAGCTAGAGAGAAACTAATTTAGAGAGAGAAAGAGAGAAATAGAGAAAGAAAGATCTAGAGAGAGAAAGAGATGAGAAAGAGAGGAACATGAGAGAGAAGGAGACAGATGAGAGAGAGACAGATGGGAGAGAGAGAGAGAGAAATGGAGATAGAGAGATCAATAAGAGAGAAGGGAAGGATGAGAGTATAGAGGGGTTGGCCGGCCTCTGGCGGCGGCCAGCGGCGGCCCTGGCCACCGACGGTCCAATAGAGAGAAGAGAGGGAGAGGGAGAAAGAAGATAGAAAGAAAGAGAGAGAGAGAGAGAGAGAATGAGTGAGAGAGTAGACAGAGGAGAGGAGCTGGCCGGCTTAGCCGGCCCAGCGGCCCTGGCTACCGACGGTCCAACAGAGACAGGAGAGAGAGAAAGAGAGAGAAAAAGACAAGGGAGAGAGAAGGAGAGAGAAGAAAGAGAAGAGAAAGAAAGAGAAAAGGAGGAGGAAAGAAGAAGAAGAAGAAGAAGAAGAGGGGGTACGCTCCGGGGGTCGATGTCGGTGGCGTCCACAGCAATCGGGGCGGCTGATCAGGTGAAGGGAAGAAAGAAGAAGAAGAAGGAATAAGTAGAAGAAGAAGAAAAAGAAAAAAGGAAAAACAAGGAAAAAGGAAAAGGGGAGAGAGAGACTGAAAAGATCGGAGGAGGGGAGTTGCTAGCATGGCAGGACGACACGCGGTGGTCGGCGGCGCTCTGGCCTGGGCATCTCCAGGGAGATGAAGGAGGGAGAGAGAAAGAGAAGAATGAGAGAAGGAAAAAAGAAAAAGAAAGAGAAAGAGAAAGAAAGAGAGGAAGAAGTGAGTGAGGTGAGGGGGAATAAATGAGGGGGGTGGGTGGCCAATGTGGGGTGCAAGCGGCTGATGGGGGAAAAAGAAAAAGTAAAAGAAAAGAAAGAATTGAAGAGATTCCAAAAATAATATTATTATAATAATAACAAAAATATTGATTGTTCCAGAAAAATCTCATAAATTACCCAAAGATAAAAAACATCATCCTGAGGATTAATATGAAATTGGATTCCAAAAATAAATTTTTTTTCAAATTAAAAATCCTAGCATCAACTAGTGATACTGGCCGACACCAAATTCGGCCGAGTTTTGATAAATTTAGAAAATTCTCAAAAAATATATTAAGATAGAAAATGAGTTTTTAAGAGATAATGTGAAAGTAATTTAAAAAATTTCAATTCCATTTGTAAATATAAAAATTCGAGAATCGACCAGCCGCACCGGTCAACACCGATTCTGAAGATTTTGCAGAATAATTCTGAAAAATTTCAAAAAATATAAAAAATTAAAATATTAGAAAATATTGTTTGAAATTAAAATCGATTTAATCTGGCAACCAAAAGACTAAATCGAGTAATACACTAGGATCGGGTCCCCGGTTCAGACTAAGGCTGACCCCGAATCCACGAATCTAGATGTAATGCAAAATAATCGTATAAATAATCATAAAACAAAAATAAATATGGAAAGTAAATCAAAAAAATATGATTAAAAAATCTGAATACGTATTTAAGTATATATTCCGAGAACGGGGTGTTACACCTTTATTGGAACTTCAAAAACAGGGAGAATTTCTTGATTTATTAACTTTAATGCTCTTCTTTTTGACAAAAAGAGAAAATTTTAACAATTTTGCCAAAAATTTTTTTATATGAAATCTATGTTTCAAAAGTGTTCAAACTTTCAATTAGTATCAATTATTGCAATTGATATTTATCTTATTTTTGCTAATTGGAATATTTATTTAAATTTGTTTCAAATTTATTTTTTAATAAGTTTTCTATTGGTATCAAAAGTGCTCAAATTTTCAATGTTTGATCAAGTGGTATCTAATGTTTAAATTATTTTAATTATAATTTTTATCTATCATTTTGATTTCAATCAGTTATCTTTTAAAAATTAGTTCAATTGTTTTGATTTGTATTGCCCATATGCAAGGGGCCTAATATTTCTCTATATATAGATTTGTGATGAGTGTATTGTATAAAGAAAATCTTAATCACTCTTTCTATGTAATACACGTATCTAGGGGGAGCTAAACATCTCGTCTGTACAATGTATACTATGCTTATGTAGTTTAGAGCTAGTTACCCTTTCTCCATATAATGCATATATGTAATGAGAGTTAACTTTACGTCTCTCCTCGTCATGAATTTATTTCACATACATATTATTTTGTTTCTTTTACCCCTTTGTTGATGAAATGATAATAAGGAGAAGAGAAATTTAGAGTTTATATATGCATATTTTGATGATATATGTTTAGAATTTATTTCACATAAAAAATACAGAGTTTATATGCATATTTATTCTCTTGTTTATGCATATTTATTTGTATTTCGAGCTTTATTGAATATCTTCATATGTTTATATTTATGCATGAGTTAAATAGGATTTTTATAGAGTTCTTCTCTAATCCGTGCATATATAACTCCATGCGTTTTGTCATCATTAAAAAGAGAAAGATTGTTCGCCCAAAGGCCCATGTTTTGTGATGATTAATTCATGTAGTTAGAGTTCTAATGATTTTGTGATATTTAAATTACAGGTTAATCAAGAATATAGTCTTGTATTTAATTTCAACAAGATACTCAAAGTCAAGTTTTGAAGCTAACTGTGTTGATTCAAGAGTTTAAGCACAAAAAACACATCAAGAACTCAAGAAGGAATTAAGATCAAAAGAATCGAGTTTTAGATCAAGAGAGAACTTAAAGTTTGTAAAAAAGTTTATAAGTGTTTAGAAATTTTGTAAAATTTAGATTAGATTTGATTGATCAAGCTCACAGACACACACACAAGTTTTCTATATGGTTAATGAGTTTAATTGAAAATTAATTTGTGGTTTATGGTTTAGTTTTTCAAATATTTAGTTTTATGAGAAAAATCTCAAAAATAAGTTTATATTGGTTATATGTGTGTTGAAGTTTGTCCATGCACATTAGTGCTTCAAATGAGTTTTAAGTTTTAGTTTTTGGAAAAACAATTTTAAATATAGTTTATGTTTCAAAATTAATTATGACATCTCAAAAATAAGTTCACAAGTTTGTAATATATGATGATTTTTTTATCACACATGTTTATACTCTATTTTATTTACATGAACTAATTTTGGTGGATTTTATAAGATTTAATTTGAGATTTAATTTGAATTTTTAAAGGGTTTATTTTAAATGTTTAATAAGCTTACATTTAAAAATATGTTTGAAATCTCAAAAAGAGGTTTAATTATTTAAATATATGTTGATTTTTTATCACACATATTATTGAGTATTTTTGGGTTTTTATAGAATTTAATTTGTATTACTAAAAAGCTTTTAAACGTAATTTAAATACATTTCAAATAATATTAAAAAACATGTTGGGCTGGCCCGATCGACCGGCCCAGTCGACCGGCCTGGTCGACCGAAGATGTCACAGTCACTAGGTGTGGGATCGGCCGACCGAGTGCCAAAGAGCTAAGCTCTCTGGCGGGGCCCAACAGGCCAAATGGCTAGTTTTCAAGGCTCCCAACGATCATTTTTTCTGTTATTTGTTTGGGCCTCTATATAGGGAACTTGGATTTGGTATTTTACATAAGATTTTTTATAAGTTTCATGAGCTTAAATTCCCCATCTCTTAGAGAGTTTTCAACAAAGTTTTTGAAGCAAATATTTTTATTCCTAAGAGAGATTTTTATCAAGTTTCAAGCACTCATTTTTCTTCTTTTAGAGAAGTTTTCAAAGAGTTTTCTTAAGCCACAAAATCCTAATCTTCTCATAGTTTTCTCACACAAACTTGAATATATTATTTCTACATCTATTCTATAGGGTTTCTTATTTGTGAGAGAATTTGTTTGTGGTCAAGAGTGTTTGTAACGCCCCGACCCTAAAGATACGGAGACGTTATGGCGACGTACATACGCGAGGCGGAAAACCCCACGTACGTACGCTAAGCCTCAGTACAGTACATTACCTCCATATAGTCATGAGTTCCAGCATGAAATAAGTACAATACCTGCAGAAATAGGTCAGCGATCATAACAGATATAACAAATAGGGACAAATAAGATAACGGAAATAAAGCACCAAGATACCTAGGATTAGTCCCGATGAGGAAGCTCCGATGTGACCCCAAGGCACTCTCTGAAGCTACGGTAACTCGGATCTCCAATCTGGGCATACAAACCCAGGGTCGTCAGAAAGCGACCTAATGAGTGGTAAAATGAAGGAGGCAGTAATATGTACAATAGTACTACAAGTACGATAATAATATATAGTACATGGGTTTGGACAAGTGATACCATATAATAAGGATATATAAACAGTAGAAAGAGATAAACATGGAAGCAGTGCAAAGATATAAACAGGTCAACTTTTATTACCATCACTACCTAGCCGGTTATCATTGGGTCATCGTATAATGTGATCTAGTGGTGACGATTGTACATGCTAGGGGTGATGTGATAGCAGTGAACATGCAGATGGGCATATGTTATCTAACCAGTATACGGTGTGGTGCATAGACAGTAATGATGTATGCAAGGTAGACAGAAAAGAGAATATATGTACATATGCATGAATAGTATGCTACTACAGAAAGTGTAACATGTATCGGGTAAAGTAACAAATAGACATGTAACATGATCTCGGATAAATGATCAGGTACAATAACAAGTACAACTAAACATGTATCAGGAAAGGAACAGTAATAGGTAGTAAGCATGTATCCGGCAAGTCATGTTATTTATACAATAGTAGAGCAATCAGTACCACCTGGTATTACAATCACTCTCTTCCAGTGTCCTATACCACTGGCAGTTCATACTGGAGCCCGCACTCCAGTCGAACCCATCCGGACATGGCCTACGGGTACCATTATCCAAACGAGAGAGTAACCAAATAACAAGTGTTCCCGACGTCACTATTGTGTATACTGTTTTATTATGTTAATTGGAAACCCATGGTCGAGGAGTTCTTATCGGGTAGGTGTATCCCGTGCATACCCGGGATCACGGCCTTAAACGGACCCCTGGCTGCTGAGACCAGGGCCCTCCGCTAAGAGGGGAGCACGAATCAAGTAACAGGAGCTCATGGAGCTATTGGTAGGCAGCACTACCGTCCCCTGCAGTGGGACTAACAATATGGATCCAGTACATCACCCGATAAGATCTAATCAACCGTCAAGTCTCCCCCATACCCAAGTTAGCTTTAATGTCAAGTATACAATGTAACAAGAACAACTACTGTACATGATACGGTACCATGATAACTGGACTGGAGCTCTGTTAATAGCATAGAACAATATAACGAGAAACGGGAACAATTACGGGAACAATATCACGGGCACAATATCACAATAGATGTGGGATTCCACATATCGCATATTAACAGCTCTCATGTCCAGATACCGGGAATATCCATATCAGTAACGGGAACATGTATCCAGGAACGAAAATAACAATATCAGTAACGTGAAACAAGCATATAACATGTATCCGGTAACACGGAACAATAATAAAGGTAATATGAACGGGGATCCATATGACAAGAATAAAGAAATCATACATGCATGTGTGACCGTGATATGCTGAGAATCCATAGCATGATGAGAATAATAATATGAAATGTGGTAATCATATATGTGTAGCAATAATCCGTGTAACCTATCTGCGTCATAACAATGGTCCGTGTAGCAATGTAATAACATGGCTAGTGAATTACAGTAGTCGTGTAAGGATGATACAGTGCATGAAATAACGGTATCTAGCATGCATGTCTAAGTGTCTCTGTGGATCAGTCTATCTGTGGCCGTATAGGGTGTCGCGTATTCATGGAACATGGTCATGAACATGATATGATAGTGCTCTGTGTAGTGTGTCGGAGGTTGCATGGCCATCACTGTGTCAAGTGTATCGGTGGGTACGTAACGGTGACAGTGTCAGTGTAACAAGATAGTAATAGAGGTAACGAAATCTTGTGGAATAGTCATCTACTCAGTTTACCATATTCATCTATCACCTATATGATATTTTTAAGTAGATGAACATATTTGTGGGTCACTACACTGTGGTCCAGTTAGTTATTAACAATTGACCGATTTACCCATAAAGCAACCACTCCAGTTATTAAATAGGAATAAATACAATTTATTAAAAAAAGAAAACACTCACAACTGGTCATGAGGAGGTAGCTCTCTTTCCCACGATCGCAACGGACCCAGAATCGTCCAAATCGGAGTCCGGATGCTCCCGATATCGCCCGATATGAAAAGGAATAAAATGGGGTTAAATATGTAAGAAAAGTATTGAAATGCAAATAATAAATAATATCAGGGGGGTTTTTGAAAATATACCTGTAATGGGTTTCGGATGCGGGTTTGATGAGATAAACGGGTCGGGTGAAGATCCAAACCCAAACCCGTTACTTAAACCAAATGGGTATTGGGTCAATATGGGTTAATGGGTTGTAACTCAACCCAATAGGGCTTAATGGGTTCGGGTTACACCCGAACCCATTTCTCCCCCAAAAACAGCAGCAGCGGCAGCGGCTGCAGCAGCCGGCAGCGGCTGCAGCCGCTGCCTGCCCGGCCCTGCAGGCCGGCCGGCCAGCCTGGCTGGGCGGCGACCAGGACGACCCGCCGGCGGCGGCCTAGCCGCCGGCGGTGATCCCACAGAGAGGGGAAAGAAGAGAGAATATAGAGAGATAGAGAGAGATAGAAATAGAGAGATAGAGTGGGGGGTAGGGACGGCGGCCAGGTCTGGCCGCCTCGCCGGCGGTCGCTGGCCGGCGACGACACTTGGGCCCGGCGGCGACGATCCGGGGCCGCTTATCAAAGTGGGGAGAGATATGGAGAGAGGGGAGAGAGAGAGAGAGAGAAAAGAGAGAAAAAGTGTAACGCCCCGATCCCACGGGTACGGGGACGTCACTGCGACGTACTTACGCAGGTCAGAAATACCCTCACGTATACACGCTAAGCAACAATACTTGCAGATAAAAGAGTGCGAAGCAGTGATAACATACATTCCAACATAAGGATTACAAAGTCATCACAAAGTGTGATATACTGTTACATGTCATTATATCACCACTAGATACAAAGTAGGAATTACAATTTATACAACAAAAGATGCTCACGGGATGGAAAGGAGATCCCCGAGCTAGTGGAAGGATTCAGGAATGGAAGGAGCTAGGGCAAACAGCTTGCTCCGAGAAGTAGGCTTGATCTTCAGTGGAGGGCTCTACTTCAATCCACGCTTCAGAGCCTGAACATGCGAGTTCAGGGGAGTCAGAATCTCCCTAACAAATATGCAGGTAAAAAACCAATTGTTGGGTAGAGACAAGTATATGCATGAGTTAACATGATCACAGTAATAAGCATCAAAAACTGGGTTGAGCGCAAGAGTACAGTGAGCATGAGATGGAGTTATGAAGGTAAAGCTCGAATAACATTATTTACACCATTTCCATTATTTATACTTGTTACTCGTCCTACCCGTATGTCTAGGTATGTGTAGTAGCGTCCCAACACACATACATCCACATAGAAGTAAATCGAGGTTGTTATTGGAAACCAACGGGGGTATCAATGAACTATGTTTACAGTGGGTCCCGTGCATACCCGGGACCACGGCCCAGGATTGTTCCGTTGCTTGGTGGACGGAACCTGCCGCGAGGCTAACAGGAGGGTCTTATAGGATGCCCTTATCAAGATGGTACCAAGAAGGAGGGAGCCAGCACTCCCCTCGGTCGCCTGGAGGCCCACAGGTCAGACCGGAACATGTAGTTGCACAACATTCCTAAAATCACTGTAAACACGAACATATATTGATAGCCGCAAGTTCCCCCGACCCAATGCAAGTTGTCTCGTTTTATGGTTTAACAATATTATCAGATAACGGGAATGAACAAGAACAAGTCAGGAATATCAAGAGTACTGGTTCGTACTATAATGTATCACATGAGTATCAGGAGTACAGTTGTACTTGCCAAGATGTCAGGTCATTATTCCCGTTATCGTGATAATTATGAGGGTCAAGTGGATCATGCCTTATGTTATAGATAGCATGATAAGAGGGAGATATTCATCAAGTGACAAGTCTTGCAAATAGCGATATATAATAAATGACCCAAAGATAATGTTCAAAATCAAAGGAGTAATTAACCATAACAATTAATCAAGATTAGTCGACTAGGGAGAGAAATTAGTCGACTTAGAGAAGGAGTTAGTCGACTATAGTAAAGGGTCAAATCGACTTAAGAAGGCTGCGTTCGGTTGGGCGCGTCTCAAAAAAGTGGCACGTTTCAAGAAAGTGGTGCGTTTCAAGAAAGTGGTGCGTTTTCAGAAAAGTGGTGCGTTTTTCAGAAAGTGGTGCGTTTTCAGGAAAGTGGTGCGTTTTCAGGAAACTGGTGCGTTTTCAGGAAACTGGTGCGTTTTTAGGAAACTGGTGCGTTTTTAGCAAACTGGTGCGTTTTTAGGAAACTGGTGCGTTTTAGGAAACTGGTGCGTTTTTAGGAAACTGGTGTGTTTTCTTAACAAATATGAAATAATATCCAAGTCTTGGCGAGTAGATTACTCGCCTAAAATGCGTCCGACGCAGAGAAACTCGGTCCCAATCCAAAGGAGGGTACCGGTCCTCACAAGTTGATGGAAAGGGGTTGTGGTTGTTTGGAGAAGATGGAGGTGCAAGTCTAGTTCACTACTCCAAAACGGGATCTTGCAAACGTTGTTGCGGGGGACGAATCTATAGTCCGTCGGAAAAGAGGTCGACGAGGAGGTGATGATGGTATGCTTGGTGGTGGCCACGGTGGTGCAGGTGGTGGTGGAGATGGTGGTGAAGCTTTTTGGTGAAGATGGGTTCTTTGGTGGTTTCTTGGTGAAAGAGGTTGAAGTTGGTGGTATGGGGATGTTGTGGTTGTTGGAAAAGGAGTGGGAGATGGAGAAGAAGAAGTGGTGGTGTTGGTGGTGAAAATGGAGGTGGAGTAGGTGGAGTATATGGTGGTCCAAGGGAGGAGGAGACTCTCTCTTGGTGGCTCTCTGTTGGAGGCTGCAGGAAGCAAGGAAGAAGAAGTAAATGAAAGAGAGAGAGAGTGTGGGGGGTATTTATATAGTGGGGGGGAAGTAATGATTGCAAGTTTTGCCTTGGAAAGCCAAATCAAGAATGTTGCGTTTCAAGGAAGGGGATGGGCTGCGTTTAAGCAAAAGGTGGGCTGCGTTTAGGCCAAAATGAGTCAAACGCGGAAATCAAAGCTGCGTTTAAGGAAAGATGTCAAGCTGCGTTTCACAAAAGGACGAAAGTCATGATGGCTTGATGGGAGTTGATTAACAGCGCATTAAATGCGGCACGTGGAGAAGATCTCTGCATTAAATGCAGGATCCAGGTAAGACTGCGTTTGAGGGAGGAAAGAGAAAATGGAAAAGACAAAGTGGAATATATGGGACAATCTCCTCGGTATCTGGGAAAATACCGAAAAGTCCCAAAAATTAAAGTATCTCGGAAAGCTTCCCAAAAATTTTCAAAAATAATAAATATTATATAAAGACTTTTGGTGAAATCTCTTTTCAGAAATTCTATTCCATTTTTAAAATAAAAATCTTGAAATATACTATGAACGGTGTCTACACCGGGTAAGCTGGATTTTTTGATAAAATCTGAAATTCCCAGAAAATGCCCAAAGGAAGAAAATATAATTTTAAGAAGGAATGTGAAAGCGGAATTCATAAATTGATTCCAATTGCAAATTAAAATTCCTGGAAAACCAGTGATACTGGCCGACACCGGTTTTGAAGATTTACAACTTAATTCCGAAAATTTCTAGAAAATCATGAAAAATCCAGAATATTAAAAGATAATATTTGAAACTAAAATTAGTCAAATATGAATACCAAACGGATCAAATCACGCAGTACTGCTATATGAGTAAGTATTTAAATAGCAGAAAAATAAATAAAATAAAATAATAATAATAAAATGCACCAAAAATCAGGATACGTAACTGTGCACGTATACCGAGGATGGGTGTGTTACAATCTATCCACCTTACAAAAAAAATTTCGTCCTCGAAATTTCAGGAAGGGAAGATGACGGTAGAGAAGAATAGGAAGGAAGGTTTTACCAACTAAGTTGTAAATAGTTGTGGGTAACGCTCACGAATAACATCCTCTCGTTCCCATGTGGCTTCTCCTGGCACGTGCCTATTCTAAGAAATCAGTACCAATGGTATTTCTCGATTCTTCAATATTTTAACACTTCTGTCCAGAATGGCCATCGGCTGTTCTTCGTAGGACAAATCTGGTCGCAGTTCTAATTCTGAGTGGTCCAGGATGTGACTCTCATCCTTGACATACTTCCTTAACTGCGATACGTGGAACACATTATGTACTCCCTCCAAGGATGGCGGCAATGCCAATCGGTAAGATACTTCTCCCACACGATCCAGAATTTCGAATGGGCCGATGTATCTCGGACTAAGCTTTCCACGAGTACCGAAACCGGATTACTCCTTTGGTGGGTGATATCTTCAAAAATACATGGTCACCTGTTCTGAATTCCAACGGTCTTCTATTTGTGTCTGCCCAACTCTTCTGTCGGCTCTGTGCTGCCGGAGATGATCTCTGATAATTCGGACTTTCTCTGTCGTCTGAACTAAAATATCTGGTCCCATAAGCCTCCTTTCGCCAACTTCGTCCCAACATATCGGCGACCTGCATTTTCTGCCATATAATGCCTCAAATGGTGCCATCTTGATACTGGCCTGATAGCTGTTATTATAAGAGAATTCTACCAAATGAATATAGTCTTCCCATGACCCTTTAAATTCTATCATGCAGGCTCGTAACATGTCTTCAAGGATTTGGATAGTTCGTTCAGATTGTCCGTCTATCTGGGGATGATACGAGGTACTAAACTTTAGACTAGTTCCTAACTTTTTCCTGGAGGCTTCCCAGAAAATGCGATCGGAATCTCGTGTCTCTGTCCGACACGATGCTAGCCGGAACTCCATGTAGACGAACAATTTCCTTCACATATTTATCTGCAAGAACTTCGGTTGACTGACCCACTCTGAAAGGTAGAAGTGGGCTGCTTAGTGAGGCGGTCAACGATTACCCATACTGCATTGTTACTCTTGGGACTGCGGGGTAGAGCTGTGACGAAATCCATGGTGATATGTTCCCACTTCCATTCGGGTATCGGCAACGGTTGTAGAAGTCCAGCCGTCCTCTGATGTTCTGCCTTTATTTGCTGACATACTAAGCACTTTGCTACATACTGGGCTATCTCCCTCTTCATGGCATTCCACCAAACTTCTGTTTTAAGTCTTGATACATTTTATTTCCTCCTGGGTGTACGAAATACGCCGAACTGTGTGCCTCTGCCAAAACCTTCTGCCGAACTTCTCCTTGGGGTACACAAATTCTGTCACCAAAATAAAGAGCACCATCCGAATGAATATGAACATCAGTCCTTAATCCAGCTTCTACTTGAGCCCTGAATTTCTGCAATCTGGGGTCCCCCTTTTGGGCTTCCTTAATTTCACTCTTCAGAGTTGGTTGAATCTGGAAGGTCATTAGTTGATCCGACTTATCAGCTCCTTGTGTCACCATAAATCCAATTTCATGATTTCCTGAAGCAATCCTTTTGTTGAGTGAGTCGCAATAATACTCTATTTCTCTGGTCTCCTGCTCAATGCATCTGGGACTGTATTATTCTTACCGGGATGGTACTGTAATTCTATGTCATAGTCGGCCATCAATTCAAGCACCGTCTTTGCCTCATATTTAATTCTCTCTGGGTGAAGACATACTTAAGACTCTTATGATCTGTGTAGATTAACACCTTATCTCTCAGAAGATAATGTCTCCAGATTTTTAATGCAAATATTACCGCCGCCAGTTCCAAGTCATGGGTTGGGTAATTTCTCTCATGTGGTTTCAATTGCCTAGATGCAAAGGTATAACATGACCATGCTGCATTAAACACATCCTAGGCCCTTTCCAGATGCATCACTATATATAACCATCCCTCCTGTTCCTGAGGGGGTCTTCAAGATTGGAGCCGAAATTAGTCCATCCTTTACTGTTCAAATGCTGCAGTACATTCCTCTGACCAGTGCCCAGTGATACCTTTCCCCTTTCTGGGTGAGCTTCGTTAATGGGGCTGCGATTGTGGAAAAGTCTTGGACAAATCTCCTGTATACCCAGCTAATCCAAGAAAGCTTTTAATTTCCGTTACTGTCCTGGGGATTGGCCAATCTTTAACTGCCTGAATTTGCTAGGTCAACTGAAATTCCTTCTTCTGAAACTATATGGCCCAAGAAGGCTATATGATCTAACCAGAATTCGCATTTGCTTTGCTTAGCATAAAGTTGTTCCTGCTGGAGAGTCTGTAGTACTATCCTTAAGTGTTCTGCATGCTCTCTGTCGTCCTTAGAATATATTAAGATATCATCGATGAACACCACAACAAACTGGTCCAAATATGGCGAGAAAACGCGGTTCATCAAATCCATAAAGACAGCTGGGCATTTGTTACTCCGAAGGGCATGACAGAATTCATAATGACCATAACGAGTTCTAAATGCTGTCTTCGAAACATCTTCTTTCTTTACTCTCAGTTGGTGATAACCTGACTGCAATCCAACTTTGAAAACACTCGGGCCCCATGAAGTGATCAAAAAAGATCGTCAATTCTTGGTAAGGGATACTTATTCTTGACAGTAACCTTGTTCAATTCCCTGTAGTCTATACACAACCGTTTACCACCATCTTTCTTGTTGGCCAATAACACTGGAGCTCCCCACGGTGAAGCACTTGGTCTAATCAACCCCTTGTCGGACTATTCTTGTAACTGCTTCTTGAGAACTTCCAATTCAGGGGTGCCATTCTGTATGGAGCCTTAGATATTGGGACTATGCCGGCGGAATGATATCGATGGAGAACTCAATCACTCTATCGGGGGGGAGTCCTGAATCTCCTTAAATACTTCTGGAAACTCATTCCAAACTGGTATCCCCTTTTTCTGAATCTCTGCAGCAGTCCATCTGGTTTTTTCCCTTGACAGGTCTGTGTTCTCCTTCAAATTGAAACTCAGGCTAAAGCGGCATTCTGAAAATGACTTTCCTGTTTCTACAATCAATGATCGCATGGTATTTACTGAGCCAAGTCATGCCTAAAATTACATCTACCTTTAGTATCCAGCACGAGCATATCCGCTGTTAACGTCCTGTCACACAGTTCTACCGGACAATCTACAGAAATTCTATTAGAGATAACCACTCCATTACCGTACCAATCTCCCACTGGTGGTCTAAATAGTCAGCAGGTATAGAGTTCAAAGCAATGAAATTATCTGATATGTAACAATGAGAAGCACCAGAATCAAAGAGGGCCAAAAAAGGTTTAGAGTGCACCATAATCTTACCTGTTACTACTTCTCCAGAAGCCTGGGCCTCTTCCGCTGTCAAGTTGTAGGCCCGTCTCTCCCACGACCTACTGTTGTCCTTCCTCCTCTTGAAGCTGGGCGAAAAGCCCGTTGTTGTGGAGGGAGAGGGGCCCTTCCGACCATCGGCCCTGGATTGCTCTGATTAATAGGGGCAGGAAGTGCTGGTAAGGTTCGGTTCATCATCCCTGTTCTCTTAGGACAGCCTTCTATTGTGTGATCCCCAGATCCACATGCCAGGCACAAAAAACCCATTAGCCCTGCGACAATCCTTTTGCAAGTGACCGGCCTCTGGCAATAATTACAGACAGGAACTATGTGGGTTGACTGAGGAGGGGCTGACCGAAATGGGCTCCTAACCATTGGGGCCTTTGCGGTCCTAACTGGACCTCCTCTGCCAGTTGTTGGAATGGCCTCTTCATGGCCTGCCTTCTCATCTGATCAAGATTCTTTTTCTCCAATCCTCGCTCCACCTCCCGAGCCACAGTGAGAACCTGGGAGTACGTTTTCAGCTGCTGGGGAATCAAAAGGACTTGAATATCCATTTGTAAGCCCTGCTGAAACCTGCTTGCCCGTTTCTCCTCATCAGCTATCATATACGGGCCAAAACGACTTAGCCTCAGAAACTCCGCAGCGTATTCATCCACAGATCGGTTCCACTGTTGAAGTCGGATGAATTGCTCTCCATCTCCTTCTGGGCTGTGGTAGGAAGAATCTATCATAAAAGCTCTTGGAGAACTGGTCCCAAGTGATGGGTTTTTCCAGCCTCGCTTCCTCAGCTATCCACCAGCTCCTATCCACATCCTTTAGCTGTATCTTGGCGACCTCTACCCGATCTTCCTCTGGAACCCGTGCTGCCTTCAGAGATCTGTCGCGTCAGTCAGCCATTGCTCGGCATCTAGCGTCTCTCTTCCCCTGTAAATATTGCCGGCTGCAACCGCCTGAAGTCTGACACTTGCCCGGCCTCCGTTCCTGAGGAGCTGCTATTAATTCTTGCCGAAGAAGTTCGGTCTGCCTTTGTTGATTCTCCACCTACCCTGGATAACCCTAAGAATATCAGGGTTTTCCCCCTGTGGGACCATTCTGTGACTGCCCTGAGTTGTTGCGTCCTGCCCTCCTATCCATATTTATGTTGGAAAAAGATATCTGAAAAGAGGAGTGGAAGCAGAAGATAGATGGACTTTAGGAATCAAGGAAGAATATCAAGAAAGAAATGGATAACTCTGTAGTTGGAGTGTTTAAACCGAAACTCATGCACCCTAACTGCAAATTACGATTCCATTTAATTTGCAATTTGGTCGTACTGTAGGGGTAAGAGCCTAGGCTCTGATACCAACCTGTAACGCCCCGATCCCCACGGGTACGGGACGTCACTGCGACGTACATACGCAGGTCAGAAATACCCTCACGTATACACGCTAAGCAACAATACTTGCAGATAAAAGAGTGCGGAAGCACGTGATAAATACATTCCACATAAGGATTACAAAGTCATCACAAAGTGTGATATACTGTTACATGTACATTATATCACCACTAGATACAAAGTAGGAATTACAATTTATACAACAAAGATGCTCACGGGATGGAAAGGAGATCCCCGAGCTAGTGGAAGGATTCAGGAATGGAAGGAGCTAGGGCAAACAGCTTGCTCCGAGAAGTAGCTTGATCTTCAGTGGAGGGCTCTACTTCAATCCACGCTTTCAGAGCCTGAACATGCGAGTTCAGGGGAGTCAGAATCTCCCTAACAAATATGCAGGTAAAAACCAATTGTTGGAGTAGAGACAAGTATATGCATGAGTTAACATGATCAACAGTAATAAGCATCAAAAACTGGGTTTGAGCGCAAGAGTACAGTGAGCATGAGATGGAGTTATGAAGGTAAAGCTCGAATAACATTATTTACACCATTTCCATTATTTATACTTGTTACTCGTCCTACCCGTTTATGTCTAGGTATGTGTAGTAGCGTCCCAACACACATACATCCACATAGAAGTAAATCGAGGTTGTTATTGGAAACCACGGGGGTATCAATGAAACTATGTTTACAGTGGGTCCCGTTGCATACCCGGGACCACGGCCAGGATTGTTCCGTTGCTTGGTGGACGGAACCTGCCGCGAGGCTAACAGAGGGTCTTATAGGATGCCTTTATCAAGATGGTACCAAGAAGGAGGGAGCCAGGCACTCCCCTCGGTCGCCTGGAGGCCCACAGGTCAGACCGGAACATGTAGTTGCACAACATTCCTAAAACCACTGTAAACACGAATATATATTGATAGCCGCAAGTTTCCCCCGACCCGATGCAAGTTGTCTCGTTTTATGGTTTAACATATTTATCAGATAACGGGAATGAACACAGAACAAGTCAGGAATATCAAGAGTACTGGTTCGTACTATTAATGTATCACATGAGTATCAGGAGTACAGTTGTACTTGCCAAGATGTCAGGTCATTATTCCCGTTATCGTGATAATTATGAGGGTCAAGTGGATCATGCTTATGTTAATAGATAGCATGATAAGAGGGATATCATCAAGTGACAAGTCTTGCAAATAGCGATATATAATAAATGACCCAAAGATAATGTTCAAAATCAAAGGAGTAATTAACCATAACAATTAATCAAGATTAGTCGACTAGGGAGAGAATTAGTCGACTTAGAGAAGGAGTTAGTCAACTATAGTAAAGGGTCATCAATCGACTTAAGAAGGCTGCGTTCGGTTGGGTCGCGTCTCAAAAAGTGGCACGTTTCAAGAAAGTGGTGCGTTTCAAGAAAGTGGTGCGGTTTCAGAAAAGTGGTGCGTTTTCAGGAAACTGGTGCGTTTTCAGGAAACTGGTGCGTTTTCAGGAAATGGTGCGTTTTCAGAAAACTGGTGCGTTTTCAGGAAACTGGTGCGTTTTAGGAAACTGTGCGTGTTTTTAGGAAACTGGTGCGTTTTTAGCAAACTGGTGGGTTTTAAGAAACTGGTGCGTTTTTAGGAAACTGGTGCGTTTTTAGGAAAACTGGTGTGTTCCTTACAAATATGGAAATAATATCCAAGTCTTGGCGAGTAGAATTACTCGCCTAAAATGCGTCCGACGCAGAGAAACTCGGTCCAATCCAAAGGAGGGTACCGGTCCTCACAAGTTGATGGAAAGGGGTGGTTGTGGTTGTTTGGAGAAGATGGAGGTGCAAGTCTAGTTCACCACTCCAAAACGGGATCTTGCAAACGTTGTTGCGGGGGACGAATCTATAGTCCGTCGGAAAGAGGTCGACGAGGAGGTGATGATGGTATGCTTGGTGGTGGCACGGTGGTGCAGGTGGTGGTGGAGATGGTGGTGAAGCTTTTTGGTGAAGATGGGTTCTTTGGTGGTTTCTTGGTGAAAGAGTTGAAGTTGGTGGTATGGGGATGTTGTGGTTTGTTGGGAAAAGGAGTGGGAGATGAGAGAAGAAAGAAGTGGTGGTGTTGGTGGTGAAAATGGAGGTGGAGTAGGTGGAGTATATGGTGGTCCAAGGGAGGAGGAGACTCTCTCTTGGTGGCTCTCTGTTGGAGGCTGCAGGAAGCAAGGAAGAAGAAGTAATGAAAGATGAGAAGGAGTGTGGGGGGTATTATATAGTGGGGGAAGTAATGATTGCAAGTTTTGCCTTGGAAAGCCAAATCAAGAATGTTGGCGTTTCAAGGAAGGGGATGGGCTGCGTTTAAGCAAAAGGTGGGCTGCGTTTAGGCCAAAATGAGTCAAACGCGGAAATCAAAGCTGCGTTAAGGAAAGATGTCAAGCTGCGTTTTCACAAAAAGGACGAAAGTCATGATGGCTTGATGGGAGTTGATTAACAGCGCATTAAATGCGGCACGTGGAGAAGATCTCTGCATTAAATGCAGGATCCCAGGTAAGACTCGCGTTTGAGGGAGGAAAGAGAAAATGGGAGGAAAAAGACAAAAGTGGAATATATGGGACAATCTCCTCGGTATATGGGAAAATACCGAAAAGTCCCAAAAATTAAAAGTATCTCGGAAAAGCTTCCCAAAAATTCTCAAAATAATAAATATTATATAAAGACTTTTGGTGAAATCGCTTTTTCAGAAATTCTATTCCATTTTCAAAATAAAATCCTGAAATATACTATGAACGGTGTCTACACCGGGGTAAGCTGGATTTTTTGATAAAATCTGAAAATTCCAGAAAATGCCCAAAGGAGAAAATATAATTTTAAGAAGGAATGTGAAAGCGGAATTCATAAATTTGATTCCAATTGCAAATTAAAATTCCTGGAAACAACCAGTGATACTGGCCGACACCGGTTTTTGAAGATTTACACACTTAATTCCGAAAATTTCTAGAAAATCATGAAAAATCTAGAATATTAAAAGATAATATTTGAAACTAAAATTAGTCAAAAATATGAATACCAAACGGATCAAATCACGCAGTACTGCTATATGAGTAAGTATTTAAATAGCAGAAAATAAAATAAAATAAAATAATAATAATAAAATGCA
>JAVJIF010032554.1:0-10997 GCA_038442645.1 Agave tequilana
TACGCAGGTCAGAAATACCCTCACGTATACACGCTAAGCAACAATACTTGCAGATAAAAGAGTGCGGAAGCACGTGATAACATACATTCCAACATAAGGATTACAAAGTCATCACAAAGTGTGATATACTGTTACATGTACATTATATCACCACTAGATACAAAGTAGGAATTACAATTTATACAACAAAAGATGCTCACGGGATGGAAAGGAGATCCCCGAGCTAGTGGAAGGATTCAGGAATGGAAGGAGCTAGGGCAAACAGCTTGCTCCGAGAAGTAGGCTTGATCTTCAGTGGAGGGCTCTACTTCAATCCACGCTTCAGAGCCTGAACATGCGAGTTCAGGGGAGTCAGAATCTCCCTAACAAATATGCAGGTAAAAACCAATTGTTGGGTAGAGACAAGTATATGCATGAGTTAACATGATCAACAGTAATAAGCATCAAAAACTGGGTTGAGCGCAAGAGTACAGTGAGCATGAGATGGAGTTATGAAGGTAAAGCTCGAATAACATTATTTACACCATTTCCATTATTTATACTTGTTACTCGTCCTACCCGTATGTCTAGGTATGTGTAGTAGCGTCCCAACACACATACATCCACATAGAAGTAAATCGAGGTTGTTATTGGAAACCAACGGGGGTATCAATGAACTATGTTTACAGTGGGTCCCGTGCATACCCGGGACCACGGCCCAGGATTGTTCCGTTGCTTGGTGGACGGAACCTGCCGCGAGGCTAACAGGAGGGTCTTATAGGATGCCCTTATCAAGATGGTACCAAGAAGGAGGGAGCCAGCACTCCCCTCGGTCGCCTGGAGGCCCACAGGTCAGACCGGAACATGTAGTTGCACAACATTCCTAAAATCACTGTAAACACGAACATATATTGATAGCCGCAAGTTTCCCCCGACCCAATGCAAGTTGTCTCGTTTTATGGTTTAACAATATTATCAGATAACGGGAATGAACAAGAACAAGTCAGGAATATCAAGAGTACTGGTTCGTACTATAATGTATCACATGAGTATCAGGAGTACAGTTGTACTTGCCAAGATGTCAGGTCATTATTCCCGTTATCGTGATAATTATGAGGGTCAAGTGGATCATGCCTTATGTTAATAGATAGCATGATAAGAGGTGATATTCATCAAGTGACAAGTCTTGCAAATAGCGATATATAATAAATGACCCAAAGATAATGTTCAAAATCAAAGGAGTAATTAACCATAACAATTAATCAAGATTAGTCGACTAGGGAGAGAAATTAGTCGACTTAGAGAAGGAGTTAGTCGACTATAGTAAAGGGTCAAATCGACTT
Organism: Agave tequilana; assembly: GCA_038442645.1. Lineage (NCBI taxonomy): Eukaryota > Viridiplantae > Streptophyta > Magnoliopsida > Asparagales > Asparagaceae > Agave > Agave tequilana. Next base: position 1,323 of record JAVJIF010032554.1, read on the forward strand.
AAGAAGGCTGCGTTCGGTTGGGTCGCGTCTCAAAAAGTGGCACGTTTCAAGAAAGTGGTGCGTTTCAAGAAAGTGGTGCGTTTTCAGAAAAGTGGTGCGTTTTCAGAAAAGTGGTGCGTTTTCAGGAAAGTGGTGCGTTTTCAGGAAACTGGTGCGTTTTCAGGAAACTGGTGCGTTTTTAGGAAACTGGTGCGTTTTTAGCAAACTGGTGCGTTTTTAGGAAACTGGTGCGTTTTTAGGAAACTGGTGCGTTTTTAGGAAACTGGTGTGTTTTCTTAACAAATATGAAATAATATCCAAGTCTTGGCGAGTAGAATTACTCGCCTAAAATGCGTCCGACGCAGAGAAACTCGGTCCCAATCCAAAGGAGGGTACCGGTCCTCACAAGTTGATGGAAAGGGGTTGTGGTTGTTTGGAGAAGATGGAGGTGCAAGTCTAGTTCACTACTCCAAAACGGGATCTTGCAAACGTTGTTGCGGGGGACGAATCTATAGTCCGTCGGAAAGAGGTCGACGAGGAGGTGATGATGGTATGCTTGGTGGTGGCCACGGTGGTGCAGGTGGTGGTGGAGATGGTGGTGAAGCTTTTTGGTGAAGATGGGTTCTTTGGTGGTTTCTTGGTGAAAGAGGTTGAAGTTGGTGGTATGGGGATGTTGTGGTTGTTGGAAAAGGAGTGGGAGATGGAGAAGAAAGAAGTGGTGGTGTTGGTGGTGAAAATGGAGGTGGAGTAGGTGGAGTATATGGTGGTCCAAGGGAGGAGGAGACTCTCTCTTGGTGGCTCTCTGTTGGAGGCTGCAGGAAGCAAGGAAGAAGAAGTAAATGAAAGAGAGAGAGAGTGTGGGGGTATTTATATAGTGGGGAAGTAATGATTGCAAGTTTTGCCTTGGAAAGCCAAATCAAGAATGTTGCGTTTCAAGGAAGGGGATGGGCTGCGTTTAAGCAAAAGGTGGGCTGCGTTTAGGCCAAAATGAGTCAAACGCGGAAATCAAAGCTGCGTTTAAGGAAAGATGTCAAGCTGCGTTTCACAAAAGGACGAAAGTCATGATGGCTTGATGGGAGTTGATTAACAGCGCATTAAATGCGGCACGTGGAGAAGATCTCTGCATTAAATGCAGGATCCCAGGTAAGACTCGCGTTTGAGGGAGGAAAGAGAAAATGGGAAAAGACAAAAGTGGAATATATGGGACAATCTCCTCGGTATCTGGGAAAATACCGAAAAGTCCCAAAAATTAAAGTATCTCGGAAAGCTTCCCAAAAATTTTCAAAAATAATAATATTATATAAAGACTTTTGGTGAAATCTCTTTTCAGAAATTCTATTCCATTTTTAAAATAAAAATCTTGAAATATACTATGAACGGTGTCTACACCGGGTAAGCTGGATTTTTTGATAAAATCTGAAAATTCCCAGAAAATGCCCAAAGGAAGAAAATATAATTTTAAGAAGGAATGTGAAAGCGGAATTCATAAATTTGATTCCAATTGCAAATTAAAATTCCTGGAAACAACCAGTGATACTGGCCGACACCGGTTTTGAAGATTTACAACTTAATTCCGAAAATTTCTAGAAAATCATGAAAAATCCAGAATATTAAAAGATAATATTTGAAACTAAAATTAGTCAAATATGAATACCAAACGGATCAAATCACGCAGTACTGCTATATGAGTAAGTATTTAAATAGCAGAAAATAAAATAAAATAAAATAATAATAATAAAATGCACCAAAAATCAGGATACGTAACTGTGCACGTATACCGAGGATGGGGTGTTACAATCTATCCACCTTACAAAATTTCGTCCTCGAAATTTCAGGAAGGGGAAGATGACGGTAGAGAAGAATAGGAAGGAAGGGTTTTACCAACTAAGTTGTAAATAGTTGTGGGTAACGCTCACGAATAACATCCTCTCGTTCCCATGTGGCTTCTCCTGGCACGTGCCTATTCTAAGAAATCAGTACCAATGGTATTTCTCGATTCTTCAATATTTTAACACTTCTGTCCAGAATGGCCATCGGCTGTTCTTCGTAGGACAAATCTGGTCGCAGTTCTAATTCTGAGTGGTCCAGGATGTGACTCTCATCCTTGACATACTTCCTTAACTGCGATACGTGGAACACATTATGTACTCCCTCCAAGGATGGCGGCAATGCCAATCGGTAAGATACTTCTCCCACACGATCCAGAATTTCGAATGGGCCGATGTATCTCGGACTAAGCTTTCCACGAGTACCGAACCGGATTACTCCTTTGGTGGGTGATATCTTCAAAAATACATGGTCACCTGTTCTGAATTCCAACGGTCTTCTATTTGTGTCTGCCCAACTCTTCTGTCGGCTCTGTGCTGCCGGAGATGATCTCTGATAATTCGGACTTTCTCTGTCGTCTGAACTAAAATATCTGGTCCCATAAGCCTCCTTTCGCCAACTTCGTCCCAACATATCGGCGACCTGCATTTTCTGCCATATAATGCCTCAAATGGTGCCATCTTGATACTGGCCTGATAGCTGTTATTATAAGAGAATTCTACCAAATGAATAGTCTTCCCATGACCCTTTAAATTCTATCATGCAGGCTCGTAACATGTCTTCAAGGATTTGGATAGTTCGTTCAGATTGTCCGTCTATCTGGGGATGATACGAGGTACTAAACTTTAGACTAGTTCCTAACTTTTCCTGGAGGCTTTCCCAGAAATGCGATCGGAATCTCGTGTCTCTGTCCGACACGATGCTAGCCGGAACTCCATGTAGACGAACAATTTCCTTCACATATTTATCTGCAAGAACTTCGGTTGACTGACCCACTCTGAAAGGTAGAAAGTGGGCTGCTTTAGTGAGGCGGTCAACGATTACCCATACTGCATTGTTACTCTTGGGACTGCGGGGTAGAGCTGTGACGAAATCCATGGTGATATGTTCCCACTTCCATTCGGGTATCGGCAACGGTTGTAGAAGTCCAGCCGTCCTCTGATGTTCTGCCTTTATTTGCTGACATACTAAGCACTTTGCTACATACTGGGCTATCTCCCTCTTCATGGCATTCCACCAAAACTTCTGTTTTAAGTCTTGATACATTTTATTTCCTCCTGGGTGTACGAAATACGCCGAACTGTGTGCCTCTGCCAAAACCTTCTGCCGAACTTCTCCTTGGGGTACACAAATTCTGTCACCAAAATAAAGAGCACCATCCGAATGAATATGAACATCAGTCCTTAATCCAGCTTCTACTTGAGCCCTGAATTTCTGCAATCTGGGGTCCCCCTTTTGGGCTTCCTTAATTTCACTCTTCAGAGTTGGTTGAATCTGGAAGGTCATTAGTTGATCCGACTTATCAGCTCCTTGTGTCACCATTAAATCCAATTTCATGATTTCCTGAAGCAATTCCTTTTGTTGAGTGAGTCGCAATAATACTCTATTCTCTGGTCTCCTGCTCAATGCATCTGGGACTGTATTATTCTTACCGGGATGGTACTGTAATTCTATGTCATAGTCGGCCATCAATTCAAGCCACCGTCTTTGCCTCATATTTAATTCTCTCTGGGTGAAGACATACTTAAGACTCTTATGATCTGTGTAGATTAACACCTTATCTCTCAGAAGATAATGTCTCCAGATTTTTAATGCAAATATTACCGCCGCCAGTTCCAAGTCATGGGTTGGGTAATTTCTCTCATGTGGTTTCAATTGCCTAGATGCATAGGTATAACATGACCATGCTGCATTAAAACACATCCTAGGCCCTTTCCAGATGCATCACTATATATAACCATCCCTCCTGTTCCTGAGGGGGTCTTCAAGATTGGAGCCGAAATTAGTCCATCCTTTAACTGTTCAAATGCTGCAGTACATTCCTCTGACCAGTGATACCTTTCCCCTTTCCTGGTGAGCTTCGTTAATGGGGCTGCGATTGTGGAAAAGTCTTGGACAAATCTCCTGTAATACCCAGCTAATCCAAGAAAGCTTTTAATTTCCGTTACTGTCCTGGGGATTGGCCAATCTTTAACTGCCTGAATTTTGCTAGGGTCAACTGAAATTCCTTCTTCTGAAACTATATGGCCCAAGAAGGCTATATGATCTAACCAGAATTCGCATTTGCTTTGCTTAGCATAAAGTTGTTCCTGCTGGAGAGTCTGTAGTACTATCCTTAAGTGTTCTGCATGCTCTCTGTCGTCCTTAGAATATATTAAGATATCATCGATGAACACCACAACAAACTGGTCCAAATATGGCGAGAAAACGCGGTTCATCAAATCCATAAAGACAGCTGGGGCATTTGTTACTCCGAAGGGCATGACCAGAAATTCATAATGACCATAACGAGTTCTAAATGCTGTCTTCGAAACATCTTCTTTCTTCACTCTCAGTTGGTGATAACCTGACTGCAAATCCAACTTTGAAAACACTCGGGCCCCATGAAGTTGATCAAAAAGATCGTCAATTCTTGGTAAGGGATACTTATTCTTGACGGTAACCTTGTTCAATTCCCTGTAGTCTATACACAACCGTTTACCACCATCTTTCTTGTTGGCCAATAACACTGGAGCTCCCCACGGTGAAGCACTTGGTCTAATCAACCCCTTGTCGGAATATTCTTGTAACTGCTTCTTGAGAACTTCCAATTCAGCGGGTGCCATTCTGTATGGAGCCTTAGATATTGGGACTATGCCCGGAATGATATCGATGGAGAACTCAATCACTCTATCGGGTGGGAGTCCTGAGATCTCCTTAAATACTTCTGGAAACTCATTCCAAACTGGTATCCCCTTTTTCTGAATCTCTGCAGCAGTCATCTGTGTTTTTCCCTTGACAGGTCTGTGTTCTCCTTCAAATTGAAACTCAGGCTAAAGCGGCATTCTGAAAATGACTTTCCTGTTTCTACAATCAATGATCGCATGGTATTTACTGAGCCAAGTCATGCCTAAAATTACATCATACCCTTTAGTATCCAGCACGAGCATATCCGCTGTTAACGTCCTGTCACACAGTTCTACCGGACAATCTACACAAATTCTATTAGAGATAACCACTCCATTACCGGTACCAATCTCCCACTGGTGGTCTAAATAGTCAGCAGGTATAGAGTTCAAAGCAATGAAATTATCTGATATGTAACAATGAGAAGCACCAGAATCAAAGAGGGCCAAAACAGGTTTAGAGTGCACCATAATCTTACCTGTTACTACTTCTCCAGAAGCCTGGGCCTCTTCCGCTGTCAAGTTGTAGGCCCGTCCTCTCCCACGACCTACTGTTGTCCTTCCTCCTCTTGAAGCTGGGCGAAAAGCCCGTTGTTGTGGAGGGAGAGGGGCCCTTCCGACCATCGGCCCTGGATTGCTCTGATTAATAGGGGCAGGAAGTGCTGGTAAGGTTCGGTTCATCATCCCTGTTCTCTTAAGGGGACAGCCTTCTATTGTGTGATCCCCAGATCCACATGCCAGGCACAACCCATTAGCCCTGCGACAATCCTTTTGCAAGTGACCTGGCCTCTGGCAATAATTACAGACAGGAACTATGTGGGTTGACTGAGGAGGGGCTGACCGAAATGGCCTCCTAACCATTGGGGCCCTTGCGGTCCTAACTGGACCTCCTCTGCCCAGTTGTTGGAATGGCCTCTTCATGGCCTGCCTTCTCATCTGATCAAGATTCTTTTTCTCCAATCCTCGCTCCACCTCCCGAGCCACAGTGAGAACCTGGGAGTACGTTTTCAGCTGCTGGGGAATCAAAAGGACTTGAATATCCATTTGTAAGCCCTGCTGAAACCTGCTTGCCCGTTTCTCCTCATCAGCTATCATATACGGGGCAAAACGACTTAGCCTCAGAAACTCCGCAGCGTATTCATCCACAGATCGGTTCCACTGTTGAAGTCGGATGAATTGCTCTTCCATCTCCTTCTGGGCTGTGGTAGGAAAGAATCTATCATAAAAGCTCTTGGAGAACTGGTCCCAAGTGATGGGTTTTTCCAGCCTCGCTTCCTCAGCTATCCACCAGCTCCTAGCCACATCCTTTAGCTGTATCTTGGCGACCTCTACCCGATCTTCCTCTGGAACCCGTGCTGCCTTCAAGAGATCTGTCGCGTCAGTCAGCCATTGCTCGGCATCTAGCGGTCTCTCTTCCCTGTAAATATTGCCGGCTGCAACCGCCTGAAGTCTGACACGTTGCCCGGCCTCCGTTCCTGAGGAGCTGCTATTAATTCTTGCCGAAGAAGTTCGGTCTGCCTTTGTTGATTCTCCACCATACCCTGGATAACCCTAAGAATATCAGGGTTTCCCCCTGTGGGACCATTCTGTGACTGCCCTGAGTTGTTGCGTCCTGCCCTCCTATCCATATTTATGTTGGAAAAAGATATCTGAAAAGAGGAGTGGAAGCAGAAGATAGATGGACTTTAGGAATCAAGGAAAGGAATATCAAGAAGAAATGGATAACTCTGTAGTTGGAGTGTTTAACCGAAACTCATGCACCCTAACTGCAAATTACGATTCCATTAATTTGCAATTTGGTCGTACTGTAGGGGTAAGAGCCTAGGCTCTGATACCAACCTGTAACGCCCCGATCCCACGGGTACGGGGACGTCACTGCGACGTACATACGCAGGTCAGAAATACCCTCACGTATACACGCTAAGCAACAATACTTGCAGATAAAAGAGTGCGGAAGCACGTGATAACATACATTCCAACATAAGGATTACAAAGTCATCACAAAGTGTGATATACTGTTACATGTACATTATATCACCACTAGATACAAAGTAGGAATTACAATTTATACAACAAAAGATGCTCACGGGATGGAAAGGAGATCCCCGAGCTAGTGGAAGGATTCAGGAATGGAAGGAGCTAGGGCAAACAGCTTGCTCCGAGAAGTAGGCTTGATCTTCAGTGGAGGGCTCTACTTCAATCCGCTTCAGAGCCTGAACATGCGAGTTCAGGGGAGTCAGAATCTCCCTAACAAATATGCAGGTAAAAACCAATTGTTGGGTAGAGACAAGTATATGCATGAGTTAACATGATCAACAGTAATAAGCATCAAAAACTGGGTTGAGCGCAAGAGTACAGTGAGCATGAGATGGAGTTATGAAGGTAAAGCTCGAATAACATTATTTACACCATTTCCATTATTTATACTTGTTACTCGTCCTACCCGTATGTCTAGGTATGTGTAGTAGCGTCCCAACACACATACATCCACATAGAAGTAAATCGAGGTTGTTATTGGAAACCACGGGGGTATCAATGAACTATGTTTACAGTGGGTCCCGTGCATACCCGGGACCACGGCCCAGGATTGTTCCGTTGCTTGGTGGACGGAACCTGCCGCGAGGCTAACAGGAGGGTCTTATAGGATGCCTTTATCAAGATGGTACCAAGAAGGAGGGAGCCAGCACTCCCCTCGGTCGCCTGGAGGCCCACAGGTCAGACCGGAACATGTAGTTGCACAACATTCCTAAAACCACTGTAAACACGATATATATTGATAGCCGCAAGTTTCCCCCGACCCGATGCAAGTTGTCTCGTTTTATGGTTTAACAATATTATCAGATAACGGGAATGAACAAGAACAAGTCAGGAATATCAAGAGTACTGGTTCGTACTATAATGTATCACATGAGTATCAGGAGTACAGTTGTACTTGCCAAGATGTCAGGTCATTATTCCCGTTATCGTGATAATTATGAGGGTCAAGTGGATCATGCCTTATGTTAATAGATAGCATGATAAGAGGTGATATTCATCAAGTGACAAGTCTTGCAAATAGCGATATATAATAAATGACCCAAAGATAATGTTCAAAATCAAAGGAGTAATTAACCATAACAATTAATCAAGATTAGTCGACTAGGGAGAGAAATTAGTCGACTTAGAGAAGGAGTTAGTCACTATAGTAAAGGGTCAAATCGACTTAAGAAGGCTGCGTTCGGTTGGGTCGCGTCTCAAAAAGTGGCACGTTTCAAGAAAGTGGTGCGTTTCAAGAAAGTGGTGCGTTTTCAGAAAAGTGGTGCGTTTTCAGGAAACTGGTGCGTTTTCAGGAAACTGGTGCGTTTTCAGGAAACTGGTGCGTTTTCAGAAAACTGGTGCGTTTTCAGGAAACTGGTGCGTTTTTAGGAAACTGGTGCGTTTTTAGGAAACTGGTGCGTTTTTAGCAAACTGGTGCGTTTTTAAGAAACTGGTGCGTTTTTAGGAAACTGGTGCGTTTTAGGAAACTGGTGTGTTTTCTTAACAAATATGAAATAATATCCAAGTCTTGGCGAGTAGAATTACTCGCCTAAAATGCGTCCGACGCAGAGAAACTCGGTCCCAATCCAAAGGAGGGTACCGGTCCTCACAAGTTGATGGAAAGGGGTTGTGGTTGTTTGGAGAAGATGGAGGTGCAAGTCTAGTTCACCACTCCAAAACGGGATCTTGCAAACGTTGTTGCGGGGACGAATCTATAGTCCGTCGGAAAGAGGTCGACGAGGAGGTGATGATGGTATGCTTGGTGGTGGCCACGGTGGTGCAGGTGGTGGTGGAGATGGTGGTGAAGCTTTTTGGTGAAGATGGGTTCTTGGTGGTTTCTTGGTGAAAGAGGTTGAAGTTGGTGGTATGGGGATGTTGTGGTTGTTGGAAAAGGAGTGGGAGATGGAGAAGAAAGAAGTGGTGGTGTTGGTGGTGAAAATGGAGGTGGAGTAGGTGGAGTATATGGTGGTCCAAGGGAGGAGGAGACTCTCTCTTGGTGGCTCTCTGTTGGAGGCTGCAGGAAGCAAGGAAGAAGAAGTAAATGAAAGAGAGAGAGAGTGTGGGGGTATTTATATAGTGGGGAAGTAATGATTGCAAGTTTTGCCTTGGAAAGCCAAATCAAGAATGTTGCGTTTCAAGGAAGGGGATGGGCTGCGTTTAAGCAAAAGGTGGGCTGCGTTTAGGCCAAAATGAGTCAAACGCGGAAATCAAAGCTGCGTTTAAGGAAAGATGTCAAGCTGCGTTTCACAAAAGACGAAAGTCATGATGGCTTGATGGGAGTTGATTAACAGCGCATTAAATGCGGCACGTGGAGAAGATCTCTGCATTAAATGCAGGATCCCAGGTAAGACTCGCGTTTGAGGGAGGAAAGAGAAAATGGGAAAAGACAAAAGTGGAATATATGGGACAATCTCCTCGGTATCTGGGAAAATACCGAAAAGTCCCAAAAATTAAAGTATCTCGGAAAGCTTCCCAAAAATTCTCAAAAATAATAAATATTATATAAAGACTTTTGGTGAAATCGCTTTTCAGAAATTCTATTCCATTTTCAAAATAAAAATCCTGAAATATACTATGAACGGTGTCTACACCGGGTAAGCTGGATTTTTTGATAAATCTGAAAATTCCCAGAAAATGCCCAAAGGAAGAAAATATAATTTTAAGAAGGAATGTGAAAGCGGAATTCATAAATTTGATTCCAATTGCAAATTAAAATTCCTGGAAACAACCAGTGATACTGGCCGACACCGGTTTTGAAGATTTACAACTTAATTCCGAAAATTTCTAGAAAATCATGAAAAATCTAGAATATTAAAAGATAATATTTGAAACTAAAATTAGTCAAATATGAATACCAAACGGATCAAATCACGCAGTACTGCTATATGAGTAAGTATTTAAATAGCAGAAAATAAAATAAAATAAAATAATAATAATAAAATGCACCAAAAATCAGGATACGTAACTG
>JAVJIF010032555.1:0-141358 GCA_038442645.1 Agave tequilana
AAACTGGTGCGTTTTCAGGAAACTGGTGCGTTTTCAGGAAACTGGTTGCGTTTTCAGGAAACTGGTGCGTTTTCAGGAAACTGGTGCGTTTTTAGGAAACTGGTGCGTTTTCTTAACAAATATGAAATAATATCCAAGTCTTGGCGAGTAGAATTACTCGCCTAAAATGCGTCCGACGCAGAGAAACTCGGTCCCAATCCAAAGGAGGGTACCGGTCCTCACAAGTTGATGGAAAGGGGTTGTGGTTGTTTGGAGAAGATGGAGGTGCAAGTCTAGTTCACCACCAAAACGGGATCTTGCAAACGTTGTTGCGGGGACGAATCTATAGTCCGTCGAAAGAGGTCGACGAGGAGGTGATGATGGTATGCTTGGTGGTGGCCACGGTGGTGCAGGTGGTGGTGGAGATGGTGGTGAAGCTTTTTGGTGAAGATGGGTTCTTTGGTGGTTTCTTTTGAAAGAGGTTGAAGTTGGTGGTATGGGGATGTTGTGGTTGTTGGAAAAGGAGTGGGATGGAGAAGGAGAAGTGGTGGTGTTGGTGGTGAAAATGGAGGTGGAGTAGGTGGAGTATATGGTGGTCCAGGGAGGAGGAGACTCTCTCTTGTGGCTCTCTGTTGGAGGCTGCAGGAAGCAAGGAAGAAGAAGTAAATGAAAAGAGAGAGAGAGTTTGGGGGTATTTATATAGTGGGGAAGTAATGATTGCAAGTTTTGCCTGGAAAGCCAAATCAAGAATGTTGCGTTTCAAGGAAGGGGATGGGCTGCGTTTAAGCAAAAAGTGGCTGCGTTTAGGCCAAAATGAGTCAAACGCGGAAATCAAAGCTGCGTTTAAGGAAAGATGTCAAGCTGCGTTTCACAAAAGGACGAAAGTCATGATGGCTTGATGGAGTTGATTAACAGCGCATTAAATGCGCACGCGGAGAAGATCTCTGCATTAAATGCAGGATCCCAGGTAAGACTCGCGTTTGAGGGAGGAAGAGAAAATGGGAAAAGACAAAAGTGGAATATATGGGACAATCTCCTCGGTATCTGGGAAAATACCGAAAAGTCCCAAAAATTAAAGTATCTCAGAAAGCTTCCCCAAAATTCTCAAAAATAATAAATATTATATAAAGACTTTTGGTGAAATCGCTTTTCAGAAATTCTATTCCATTTTCAAAATAAAAATCTTAAAATATACTATGAACGGTGTCTACACCGGGTAAGCTGGATTTTTTGATAAAATCTGAAAATTCCCAGAAAATGCCCAAAGGAAGAAAATATAATTTTAAGAAGGAATGTGAAAGCGGAATTCATAAATTTAATTCCAATTGCAAATTAAAATTCCTGGAAACAACCAGTGATACTGGCCGACACCGGTTTTGAAGATTTACAACTTAATTCCGAAATTTCTAGAAAATCATGAAAAATCCAGAATATTAAAAGATAATATTTGAAACTAAAATTAGTCAAATATGAATACCAAACGGATCAAATCACGCAGTACTGCTATATGAGTAAGTATTTAAATAGCAGAAAATAAAATAAAATAAAAATAATAATAAAATGCACCAAAAATCAGGATACGTAACTGTGCACGTATACCGAGGATGGGGTGTTACAATCTATCCACCTTACAAAAAATTTCGTCCTCGAAATTTCAGGAAGGGGAAGATGACGGTATAGAAGAATAGGAAGGAAGGGTTTTACCAACTAAGTTGTAAATAGTTTGTGGGTAACGCTCACGAATAACATCCTCTCGTTCCCATGTGGCTTCTCCTGGCACGTGCCTACTCCAAGAAATCAGTACCAATGGTATTTCTCGATTCTTCAATGTTTTAACACTTCTGTCCAGAATGGCCATCGGCTGTTCTTCGTAGGACAAATCTGGTCGCAGTTCTAATTCTGAGTGGTCCAGGATGTGACTCTCATCCTTGACATACTTCCTTAACTGCGATACGTGGAACACATTATGTACTCCCTCCAAGGATGGCGGCAATGCCAATCGGTAAGATACTTCTCCCACACGATCCAGAATTCGAATGGGCCGATGTATCTCGGACTAAGCTTTCCACGAGTACCGAACCGGATTACTCCTTTGGTGGGTGATATCTTCAAAATACATGGTCACCTGTTCTGAATTCCAACGGTCTTCTATTTGTGTCTGCCCAACTCTTCTGTCGGCTCTGTGCTGCCCGGAGATGATCTCTGATAATTCGGACTTTCTCTGTCGTCTGAACTAAAATATCTGGTCCCATAAGCCTCCTTTCGCCAACTTCGTCCCAACATATCGGCGACCTGCATTTTCTGCCATATAATGCCTCAAATGGTGCCATCTTGATACTGGCCTGATAGCTGTTATTATAAGAGAATTCTACCAAATGAATATAGTCTTCCCATGACCCTTTAAATTCTATCATGCAGGCTCGTAACATGTCTCAAGGATTTGGATAGTTCGTTCAGATTGTCCGTCTGTCTGGGGATGATACGAGGTACTAAACTTTAGACTAGTTCCTAACTTTCCTGGAGGCTTTCCCGAAATGCGATCGGAATCTCGTGTCTCTGTCCGACACGATGCTAGCCGGAACTCCATGTAGACGAACAATTTCCTTCACATATTTATCTGCAAGAACTTCGGTTGACTGACCCACTCTGAAAGGTAGAAAGTGGGCTGCTTTAGTGAGGCGGTCAACGATTACCCATACTGCATTGTTACTCTTGGGACTGCGGGGTAGAGCTGTGACGAAATCCATGGTGATATGTTCCCACTTCCATTCGGGTATCGGCAACGGTTGTAGAAGTCCAGCCGTCCTCTGATGTTCTGCCTTTATTTGCTGACATACTAAGCACTTTGCTACATACTGGGCTATCTCCCTCTTCATGGCATTCCACCAAAACTTCTGTTTTAAGTCTTGATACATTTTATTTCCTCCTGGGTGTACGGAATACGCCGAACTGTGTGCCTCTGCCAAAACCTTCTGCCGAACTTCTCCTTGGGGTACACAAATTCTGTCACCAAAATAAAGAGCACCATCCGAATGAATATGAACATCAGTCCTTAATCCAGCTTCTACTTGAGCCCTGAATTTCTGCAATCTGGGGTCCCCCTTTTGGCTTCCTTCCTTATTTCACTCTTCAGAGTTGGTTGAATCTGGAAGGTCATTAGTTGATCCGACTTATCAGCTCCTTGTGTCACCATTAAATCCAATTTCATGATTTCCTGAAGCAATTCCTTTTGTTGAGTGAGTCGCAATAATACTCTATTCTCTGGTCTCCTGCTCAATGCATCTGGGACTGTATTGTTCTTACCGGGATGGTACTGTAATTCTATGTCATAGTCGGCCATCAATTCAAGCCACCGTCTTTGCCTCATATTTAATTCTCTCTGGGTGAAGACATACTTAAGACTCTTATGATCTGTGTAGATTAACACCTTATCTCCCAGAAGATAATGTCTCCAGATTTTTAATGCAAATATTACCGCCGCCAGTTCCAAGTCATGGGTTGGGTAATTTCTCTCATGTGGTTTCAATTGCCTAGATGCATAAGCTATAACATGACTGCTGCATTAAAACACATCCTAGACCCTTTCCCGATGCATCACTATATATAACCATCCCTCCTGTTCCTGAGGGGGTCTTCAAGATTGGAGCCGAAATTAGTCCATCCTTTAACTGTTCAAATGCTGCAGTACATTCCTCTGACCAGTGATACCTTTCCCCTTTCTGGTGAGCTTCGTTAATGGGGCTGCGATTGTGGAAAAGTCTTGGACAAATCTCCTGTAATACCCAGCTAATCCAAGAAAGCTTTTAATTTCCGTTACTGTCCTGGGGATTGGCCAATCTTTAACTGCCTGAATTTTGCTAGGGTCAACTGAAATTCCTTCTTCTGAAACTATATGGCCCAAGAAGGCTATATGATCTAACCAGAATTCGCATTTGCTTTGCTTAGCATAAAGTTGTTCCTGCTGGAGAGTCTGTAGTACTATCCTTAAGTGTTCTGCATGCTCTCTGTCGTCCTTAGAATATATTAAGATATCATCGATGAACACCACAACAAACTGGTCCCAATATGGCGAGAAAACGCGGTTCATCAAATCCATAAAGACAGCTGGGGCATTTGTTACTCCGAAGGGCATGACCAGAAATTCATAATGACCATAACGAGTTCTAAATGCTGTCTTCGAAACATCTTCTTTCTTCACTCTCAGTTGGTGATAACCTGACTGCAAATCCAACTTTGAAAACACTCGGGCCCCATGAAGTTGATCAAAAAGATCGTCAATTCTTGGTAAGGGATACTTATTCTTGACGGTAACCTTGTTCAATTCCCTGTAGTCTATACACAACCGTTTACCACCATCTTTCTTGTTGGCCAATAACACTGGAGCTCCCCACGGTGAAGCACTTGTCTAATCAACCCTTGTCGGAATATTCTTGTAACTGCTTCTTGAGAACTTCCAATTCAGCGGGTGCCATTCTGTATGGAGCCTTAGATATTGGGACTATGCCCGGAATGATATCGATGGAGAACTCAATCACTCTATCGGGTGGGAGTCCTGAGATCTCCTTAAATACTTCTGGAAACTCATTCCAAACTGGTATCCCCTTTTTCTGAATCTCTGCAGCAGTCATCTGTGTTTTTCCTTTGACAGGTTTGTGTTCTCCTTCAAATTGAAACTCAGGCTGAAGCGGCATTCTGAAAATGACTTTCCTGTTTCTACAATCAATGATCGCATGGTATTTACTGAGCCAAGTCATGCCTAAAATTACGTCATACCCTTTAGTATCCAGCACGAGCATATCCGCTGTTAACGTCCTGTCACACAGTTCTACCGGACAATCTACACAAATTCTATTAGAGATAACCACTCCATTACCGGTACCAATCTCCCACTGGTGGTCTAAATAGTCAGCAGGTATAGAGTTCAAAGCAATGAAATTATCTGATATGTAACAATGAGAAGCACCAGAATCAAAGAGGGCCAAAACAGGTTTAGAGTGCACCATAATCTTACCTGTTACTACTTCTCCAGAAGCCTGGGCCTCTTCCGCTGTCAAGTTGTAGGCCCGTCCTCTCCCACGACCTGCTGTTGTCCTTCCTCCTCTTGGAGCTGGGCGAAAAGCCGTTGTTGTGGAGGGAGAGGGGCCCTTCCGACCATCGGCCCTGGATTGCTCTGATTAATAGGGGCAGGAAGTGCTGGTAAGGTTTGGTTCATCATCCCTGTTCTCTTAAGGGGACAGCCTTCTATTGTGTGATCCCCAGATCCACATGCCAGGCACAACCCATTAGCCCTGCGACAATCCTTTTGCAAGTGACCTGGCCTCTGGCAATAATTACAGACAGGAACTATGTGGGTTGACTGAGGAGGGCTGACCGAAATGGCCTCCTAACCATTGGGGCCCTTGCGGTCCTAACTGGACCTCCTCTGCCCAGTTGTTGGAATGGCCTCTTCATGGCCTGCCTTCTCATCTGATCAAGATTCTTTTTCTCCAATCCTCGCTCCACCTCCCGAGCCACAGTGAGAACCTGGGAGTACGTTTTCAGCTGCTGGGAATCAAAAGGACTTGAATATCCATTTGTAAGCCCTGCTGAAACCTGCTTGCCCGTTTCTCCTCATCAGCTATCATATACGGGGCAAAACGACTTAGCCTCAGAAACTCCGCAGCGTATTCATCCACAGATCGGTTCCACTGTTGAAGTCGGATGAATTGCTCTTCCATCTCCTTCTGGGCTGTGGTAGGGAAGAATCTATCATAAAAGCTCTTGGAGAACTGGTCCCAAGTGATGGGTTTTTCCAGCCTCGCTTCCTCAGCTATCCACCAGCTCCTAGCCACATCCTTTAGCTGTATCTTGGCGACCTCTACCCGATCTTCCTCTGGAACCCGTGCTGCCTTCAAGAGATCTGTCGCGTCAGTCAGCCATTGCTCGGCATCTAGCGGTCTCTCTTCCCCTGTAAATATTGCCGGCTGCAACCGCCTGAAGTCTGACACGTTGCCCGGCCTCCGTTCCTGAGGAGCTGCTATTAATTCTTGCCGAAGAAGTTCGGTCTGCCTTTGTTGATTCTCCACCATACCCTGGATAACCCTAAGAATATCAGGGTTTCCCCCTGTGGGACCATTCTGTGACTGCCCTGAGTTGTTGCGTCCTGCCCTCCTATCCATATTTATGTTGGAAAAAGATATCTGAAAAGAGGAGTGGAAGCAGAAGATAGATGGACTTTAGGAATCAAGGAAAGGAATATCAAGAAGAAATGGATAACTCTGTAGTTGGAGTGTTTAACCGAAACTCATGCACCCTAACTGCAAATTACGATTCCATTAATTTGCAATTTGGTCGTACTGTAGGGGTAAGAGCCTAGGCTCTGATACCAACCTGTAACGCCCCGATCCCACGGGTACGGGGACGTCACTGCGACGTACATACGCAGGTCAGAAATACCCTCACGTATACACGCTAAGCAACAATACTTGCAGATAAAAGAGTACGGAAGCACGTGATAACATACATTCCAACATAAGGATTACAAAGTCATCACAAAGTGTGATATACTGTTACATGTACATTATATCACCACTAGATACAAAGTAGGAATTACAATTTATACAACAAAAGATGCTCACGGGCTGGAAAGGAGATCCCCGAGCTAGTGAAAGGATTCAGGAATGGAAGGAGCTAGGGCAAACAGCTTGCTCCGAGAAGTAGGCTTGATCTTCAGTGGAGGGCTCTACTTCAATCCACGCTTCAGAGCCTGAACATGCGAGTTCAGGGGAGTCAGAATCTCCCTAACAAATATGCAGGTAAAAACCAATTGTTGGGTAGAGACAAGTATATGCATGAGTTAACATGATCAACAGTAATAAGCATCAAAAACTGGGTTGAGCGCAAGAGTACAGTGAGCATGAGATGGAGTTATGAAGGTAAAGCTCGAATAACATTATTTACACCATTTCCATTATTTATACTTGTTACTCGTCCTACCCGTATGTCTAGGTATGTGTAGTAGCGTCCCAACACACATACATCCACATAGAAGTAAATCGAGGTTGTTATTGGAAACCGACGGGGGTATCAATGAACTATGTTTACAGTGGGTCCCGTGCATACCCGGGACCACGGCCCAGGATTGTTCCGTTGCTTGGTGGACGGAACCTGCCGCGAGGCTAACAGGAGGGTCTTATAGGATGCCCTTATCAAGATGGTACCAAGAAGGAGGGAGCCAGCACTCCCCTCGGTCGCCTGGAGGCCCACAGGTCAGACCGGAACATGTAGTTGCACAACATCCCTAAAACCACTGTAAACACGAACATATATTGATAGCCGCAAGTTTCCCCCGACCCGATGCAAGTTGTCTCGTTTTATGGTTTAACAATATTATCAGATAACGGGAATGAACAAGAACAAGTCAGGAATATCAAGAGTACTGGTTCGTACTATAATGTATCACATGAGTATCAGGAGTACAGTTGTACTTGCCAAGATGTCAGGTCATTATTCCCGTTATCGTGATAATTATGAGGGTCAAGTGGATCATGCCTTATGTTAATAGATAGCATGATAAGAGGTGATATTCATCAAGTGACAAGTCTTGCAAATAGCGATATATAATAAATGACCCAAAGATAATGTTCAAAATCAAAGAAGTAATTAACCATAACAATTAATCAAGATTAGTCGACTAGGGAGAGAAATTAGTCGACTTAGAGAAGGAGTTAGTCGACTATAGTAAAGGGTCAAATCGACTTAAGAAGGCTGCGTTCGGTTGGGTCGCGTCTCAAAAAGTGGCACGTTTCAAGAAAGTGGTGCGTTTCAAGAAAGTGGTGCGTTTTCAGAAAAGTGGTGCGTTTTCAGGAAAGTGGTGCGTTTTCAGAAAACTGGTGCGTTTTCAGGAAAGTGGTGCGTTTCCAGGAAACTGGTGCGTTTTCAGGAAACTGGTGCGTTTTCAGCAAACTGGTGCGTTTTTAGGAAACTGGTGCGTTTTTAGGAAACTGGTGCGTTTTCAGCAAACTGGTGCGTTTTTAGGAAACTGGTGCGTTTTCTTAACAAATATGAAATAATATCCAAGTCTTGGCGAGTAGAATTACTCGCCTAAAATGCGTCCGACGCAAAGAAACTCGGTCCCAATCCAAAGGAGGGTACCGGTCCTCACAAGTTGATGGAAAGGGGTTGTGGTTGTTTGGAGAAGATGGAGGTGCAAGTCTAGTTCACCACTCCAAAACGGGATCTTGCAAACGTTGTTGCGGGGGACGAATCTATAGTCCGTCGGAAAGAGGTCGACGAGGAGGTGATGATGGTATGCTTGGTGGTGGCCACGGTGGTGCAGGTGGTGGTGTAGATGGTGGTGAAGCTTTTTGGTGAAGATGGGTTCTTTGGTGGTTTCTTGGTGAAAGAGGTTGAAGTTGGTGGTATGGGGATGTTGTGGTTGTTGGAAAAGGAGTGGGAGATGGAGAAGGAAGAAGTGGTGGTGTTGGTGGTGAAAATGGAGGTGGAGTAGGTGGAGTATATGGTGGTCCAAGGGAGAGGAGACTCTCTCTTGGTGGCTCTCTGTTGGAGGCTGCAGAAGCAAGGAAGAAGAAGTAAATGAAAGAGAGAGAGAGTGTGGGGTATTTATATAGTGGGGAAGTAATGATTGCAAGTTTTGCCTTGGAAAGCCAAATCAAGAATGTTGCGTTTCAAGGAAGGGGATGGGCTGCGTTTAAGCAAAAGGTGGGCTGCGTTTAGGCCAAAATGAGTCAAACGCGGAAATCAAAGCTGCGTTTAAGGAAAGATGTCAAGCTGCGTTTCACAAAAGGACGAAAGTCATGATGGCTTGATGGGAGTTGATTAACAGCGCATTAAATGCGGCACGCGGAGAAGATCTCTGCATTAAATGCAGGATCCCAGGTAAGACTCGCGTTTGAGGGAGGAAAGAGAAAATGGGAAAAGACAAAAGTGGAATATATGGGACAATCTCCTCGGTATCTGGGAAAATACCGAAAAGTCCCAAAAATTAAAGTATCTCGGAAAGCTTCCAAAAATTCTCAAAAATAATAAATATTATATAAAGACTTTTGGTGAAATCGCTTTTCAGAAATTCTATTCCATTTTCAAAATAAAAATCCTGAAATATACTATGAACGGTGTCTACACCGGGTAAGCTGGATTTTTTGATAAAATCTGAAAATTCCCAGAAAATGCCCAAAGGAAGAAAATATAATTTTAAGAAGGAATGTGAAAGCGGAATTCATAAATTTGATTCCAATTGCAAATTAAAATTCCTGGAAACAACCAGTGATACTGGCCGACACCGGTTTTGAAGATTTACAACTTAATTCCGAAAATTTCTAGAAAATCATGAAAAATCCAGAATATTAAAAGATAATATTTGAAACTAAAATTAGTCAAATATGAATACCAAACGGATCAAATCACGCAGTACTGCTATATGAGTAGTATTTAAATAGCAGAAAATAAAATAAAATAAAATAATAATAATAAAAATGCACCAAAAATCAGGATACGTAACTGTGCACGTATACCGAGGATGGGGTGTTACACATACACCCACTTACAGCTTATCGCCTTCTTCCCTTTGGCAACCTAGTGAGTTCCCAAGTGTCGTTCTTGTAAAGAGACTTCATCTCTTCTTCCATGGTTGCTTTTCACATCTTCGACACTGAACTGATTTCAGCTTCTCTGAAGGTGGACGGGATAGCCTCCTCATCGACGGGAAGTGCAAAAGCCACGACCATATCTGTAGTGAGCCAACCTGATTTTCTTGTGTTTCTCCTTGGTCTTCTAACTACAGTAGAGTTAGGAACATCACCCATGACCTATTCTTGACTCTCTTCATCATCAGCATCTACCTCATCTTCTTGATCATTACCTTGTGTCACCCTAGATATGATCCTCACCGATGCTGAACTTTCTAGAGATAGTGGATTAGCATCATTCTCCACCTGCTGTGATACATCTTTGGTCTTGCTAGTCTCCACCTGCTGAGAAACCTTAGGCTTCAACATAGAAGCCTTATCAAATGTGACATCCCTGCTGAAAAGAAACTTCTTGTCCGTTGGATCTCAGATCTTGAATCCTTTGATTCCCTTCTTGAAACTGACGAACAAGCCCTTCTTTGCTCTTGGGTCTAACTTATCTTCTTTAACACGATAATAGGCTGGACAACCAAACACCCTTAGCAAATCATAATCAACAGCTGTTTTTTTTGACCAACCTCGAGAGGAATTTTCCCTCCTATCACAGATGACGGTAACCTGTTAACAAGATAGCAAGCGTATGCCAAAGCCTCAGCCCAAAATTTCTTCGATAAACCAACATTGGACAACATACAACGGACCTTCTCTAGCAAAGTCCTATTCATCATTTCTGCTACCCTGTTCTGTTACGGTGTTTCCCTCACTATGAAGTGCCTCTCTATGCCGTCATCAAGACATAGTTGAAGGAAAGGATCAGACTTATATTCTCCTCCATTATCTGAACGGAGGACCTTGATTTTCCTTCCCGTACTTCTCTCCAAATTCTTCTTCCACTTCACAAACACTTCTAAGACTTCCCCTTTGTGTTTCATGGTATATACCCAACAACGCCTAGAATAATCATCAATAAATGACACAATGTAATAGTTACCTCCAATTGACGCAGTCTTGGTAGATCCCCAAATGTCAGTGTGAACATAATCCAGAATCCCCTTGGTGCAATGTGTTGCTGTGCAGAACTTTACCTTGGTCTTCTTTCCGATGATACAATATTCACAGAATTCCAACTTGCAGGTTCCGGTACTTTTTAATACTCCTTGTCTTGCAAGAGTTTGTAAAGACTTTTCTCCTGCGTGTCCCAGCCTCATATGCCATAGCCTGGTTGAATCTTCATCTGAATCAATAAAAGCCGCCACTTGCCCTGTCACAGTACTACCCTTCAAGTAGTAAAGATTGTTCCGGTGAATGGCCTTCAATACCACCATCGAGCCTTTGGTCATCTTAAGGACTCCTTCCTTTATTGACACCACAAGACCCAATGTCTCCAAAGCTCTAACAGAGATAAGGTTTCTCTTCAGTTGAGGTACATACTTCACTTCCTTCAGTTCTCTTATCATCCCATCAAACATCTTGATCTGGATTGTCCCTACACCTTCAATGATGCATGGATGATCATCGCCTATAGCGATTGAACATCCCTCTAGCTTCTCAAAGCTAGAAAACCAATCCCTATTCAGGTACACATGGTATGTAGCACCAATATCCAATATCCACTCATTATCTCGTGAGTAGCCAACGATAGGAGTAGTGACAGAGAATGAGAAACCGACGAGTCTGAGTCTGATCCACCTGCCTGTGAGGTACTACTTTGAGTACTGGCCACATTTACAAGATTTGCCTCAGTTTTAGACTCCTTCTTCTTCCCTTTGACATTTGGACAGTAAACTTTTCAGTGCCCTAATTCTCTGCAAAAGGCACACTGGTTCTTCTTCAGATCTCAATAACCTGGCCTGGACTTCAACCTCCCTCGATCATCTTTGCCCTTCCTATGTGAACCTTTGCCTCTTCTGCTAGCGCCTCTGCTGATGTACTTGCCTGAGAAGACTGTCTTTCCTTTCTCCTCGTCTCATAATTAGCCAAAGTAGATGACACTTCATGATAGTCAAGGGACTGTCTACCATTTTTGAAGGTTAAGGTAAAAGTCTCATACTCCTCTGCAGGAAGAGAGTTCAAGAGGATTACCGCTTTATCTTCTTCATTTACCTCGACATCCACATTGATCAAATTCGTAAGAAGCTTTGTATAGCGATTCAGATGTTCATTCACGGAGCATCCTTTCTTCATCTGAAACCCGTACAGCTTGCTCTTTAGCTGTAATCTGGATTTAATACTCTTGGTCAGATACTTTCTTCAAGGATCTCCCACAAATGCCTAACAGATATTTCGTGTAACACAAGATATTTGATGTCTTGTGTTAGACACGATCTGATTAAGCCACACGCTGATCGGTTCATCTTCTCCCACTCTTCTTCAGTGCTTGTGCTTTGCTTCTTGTCCAGGCGCAGAGTATCTTCAAGGTTTGATGCATTTAGCGCATCCATCACCTCGCACCTCCACATGCCAAAATTGTTTGTGCTATTGAATTTCACCACATTAATCCTCAGATGAGGATTCATCGCTCTCACAGATGTACTTTCTTCTGCCATCTCTTTGACTAGATCCTCTATGTAATGCGAAAAATCAAAAGAAGTTAGATAAGCAACTTTGATAAAGATCAGATATTTACCTCCTCACGAAACCCTAGATGAGTTTCTGAATAGATCTACTCCTCAATTGATTCCTTTGAGTACTTCACGCACTGTTCTGAGATCGACACACGATCCCACAAACGTCCCAACGCTGATCTGAGATCGACACACGATCTCCACCAAATCAGCAAGAGATGCCCTTCGAATCATCAGATGATCCCACGACAAACCTGAGACGCTCTGATACCACTTATTGTGCGCAGATACAACAACCACGTAGAGGAAACCCTTGAGCTAAGATGCAATAAGTATTACCACCAACAACAAAGAACAATTAAAACTAAGAAGAAAAATAAAACACACGAATTTAACGAGATTCGACCAATTTCGCCTATGTCCTCGGGGCAAGGAAGAGAGATTTCTATTGATTTGAGAATCAATTACAATTTGCAAGCATTACATGCATTACTTTATGAAGAGAGCTCTGCCTCTCTCATATACCCAAGGAAAACCTAGGAATCAGTTTCCTTATTGGACTGATTTCTAATTCAGCAAATTTTTCAAAACAACTCGAACCCGTCTGTCGGTCGACCGGTCGGTCGACCGACCCAGGCACCAGTCAACTGCTCTCCTTCTGTGGTTGACCGGACCGGTCGATCGCTACAACCTGTGCATATTGGTGCACGACGGTCGATCGGTCCGGTCGACCGTGCTGCTGCTGCTGATTCTTTGGCTCCTTGTCCTCGTCGACTTCCTCGACTTCCTCTATCTTCCTACACAAGCGACCCGAATCCACGAGCTAAAGAGAACAACTCAACGAGTAATTGAAGAGTAAAAACTTAATTGTATTAATAAAAGTTGGATGATAGAAAACCTAAGTATAATGGCCTTCTATAGGCAAATGAAAGAAGAATACTACTCTAACTAAAAAACTAAAATAAAGAAATACAAATGAAACAAATTGAAATCCAGAACGAACTCAGAAAATAACTCCTAAATAAACTAGGATAACCTGATACGTAGTAGGCATATCGACATGTGAAGAGTGTTGTCGACAGGACTGTAATCCCCCGACTTTCTATAAAAGACTGTCGACAGTTGAAGGATTATGTCAAATGGACTATAATCTCCTGAGTTTT
Source organism: Agave tequilana (assembly GCA_038442645.1). Taxonomy (NCBI): domain Eukaryota; kingdom Viridiplantae; phylum Streptophyta; class Magnoliopsida; order Asparagales; family Asparagaceae; genus Agave; species Agave tequilana. The sequence goes on from JAVJIF010032555.1 coordinate 13,333, forward strand.
TGTAAAAGCTTGTCGACAAGTGAAAAAGGATGTGGAAAGGTAACTAAATTCAGTCGTTCTCATCTTGATCTCCTATATCAGGTCGTCCCTCTTCAAAAGAACTCGTTCTCGAGTTATCATCTGGATATAATTGCTCGGTAGGGTAATATTTATTTATATAAGCCACGTTGAACGTTTTAGACATTGCCATGTCACTCGGAAGATCTACAACATAAGCATTATCATTGATCTTCCTTACGATCTTGAACTGCCCACACTTCCTTAGCTTTAACTTGTTGTAGAACACAGCAGAAATTCTTTCTTTTCTCAAGTATATAGTTATCATGTCCCCTTCTTCGAGAACCTTTTCTCCTCTTCTTGCAGCTGCGACCTTATATTTCGCATTGGATTTCTCCAACTTCATCGAACCTTCTCTTGAACATTTAGTATTTGTTCTGCCATGGCGATAGCTGCACTACTAAACTTCTTCAAATGGTCAGCTTGGCTAAGTCTAGGAGATAATGAGATACTTTCCTATAGACAATAGAGAAGGGTGACATACCCGTTGAGCTGTTCATTGAGCTGTTATAAGCAAACTCCACTTAGGACAAAGCTTGATCCCACGCTCTTGGATTATCTCCACACATGCTTCTCAATAAATTGCCTAAGATGCAATTGACAACTTCCGTCTGGCCATCAGTTTGAGAATGTACCGTGCTACTGTATTTCAATAATGTGTCAAAACTCCTCCAAAAAGTAGTCTAGAACATCGCTAAGAACTTGTTGTCTCTTTTCGAAACAATAAAACTCGGCACGCCATGTAGTCTCACAACCTCTTGGAAGAACAACAGGCCACAGATAGTGCATTAGAAGTCTTTCGGTAAGGAATAAAGTGCGCCATCTCGAAAAATCAATCAACTACCACAAAGATGGAATCCACTCCGTTTTTGTGTGTGAGGAAGTCCCAACACGAAATTCATGGTCAAGTCTTACCAACTATCTTTTGGGACGGGCAAAGGTGTATACAGGCCCGTGTTTTAAGCTTGTCCTTTAGCAACTTGACAAACCGGACAACACCTCACAATTGTAGTTACATACTTTCTCAGTTGGGGTTAATAATATCTCTCTTCAAGACTTGTCGTAGTCTTATCTTTTCCATAGTGACCCTGTAAGTGCCTTTGTGCACGTCTCTAATAACTTTCTCTCTCAACGAAGTTCTTGGCACACATAATCGGCTTCTCTTGAGAAAAAAATCTACTCAAAATTTTCCCACCCAGAGTCGATGGGGAGCGGATATTCTCCCCCCCCTAAAAAAAAAATTTATGAGGGCACCCACTTAAAACCTTATCATATTTACAAGTGTGCCATTATTTTTTTTTTTCAATTTTATCTATGGTGAAATATCTAAAAAGCTATTCTTCTTCCTCCTTCCTTCCTCCTTCCACCGATCTCCCTCCTCCTCCTTCTCTGGCAACTCCCAACGCTTCCCTCCTCCTCTGGCAACCCCCGTCGCTCCTTCCATCACTCCTACCCTCTGCCACCTCCTCTTCCCATCAATCTCCCAACCTCCCTTCCACACCGATCTCTCCAGCGAACCCCCCTCGACCACGGCGAACCCACCCTCCCCCCCCCCCACCTGGCCCCCTCCTCGGCCTCCCCACCCGCCCTCCTACCCTAGACCTCCCCTCTGTGCGGCCAGTCCGGCCGAACAAAGCTACCTCTGTTCGGTCAAGAGAGAGCTCTGTTCGGTCGGACTGGCCGAACATAGGGGGAGGTCTAGGGTAGGAGGGCATGGGACAACAGGGAGGCCCTGGGGGTGGGGGGTGGAGGGGAGGCCGGGGAGATCAGAGGGGAAGAGGAGGGGAGGCCGCCGGGGGAGGGGGGTTGTGGAGGGCGGGCGAGGGGGAGGAGGAGCAGGGGAGGGGGGAGGGAGGGGGGAGAGAAAAGGGGGGAGGTGGTCGCGGGCCATGGATGAGACCCGGTTCGCCAGTGAAGGTGAGAGAGGAGGAAGGAAAAAAAAGATGACATTTTTGTTTTTTTCTAATTTTCTTCGGGATGCCTTTATCACATTTGCGGTTACCTTAATCAGTGGGGAGCCATCACCGCTTTTTGGGTGAAAATATCCGCCCCCGAGTCAATGGGGTCCTCGAGAAAATCTACTCAAAATTTTCGGAAGAGAAACGAGGTTCCTCTCCATCTCCGCGCTAATTCAATTTTTTTCCAAAATGCCCAGGGGCGGAACCTTTAGTTGGCTGGGCCGGGCTACAGCCCGGCCCATTTTTTGGTTCCGCCCCTGTATACAAAAGAACTCGGAAGGATAACGAAACTTTTTCAGTTTTCTGAAAAGAGAGAGAGAGAGAAATTATTGAAGTATGATCAGAACTGTGAGCTGGAGGCAGCCATTATTGGTTCCATGCATTTGAAATTTGTGGAAAAATTCAAACCAGCAGGCCAGAGGTGCTCCAGAGGGCACAGTCCACCCACCCTCCCAACCAATAAAAAGCGTGGGACCACCTGATATTTTCCTTAGTTGGTCACTTTTGGGTCTGTCCACAAAAATCAATTAATTTTCTCTCCGCAAGAAGCAAGAAAGAGCATTGAAGGTCACAAAATATATATATATATTTTTTCAATTTTTGGGTAGCTGCCAACTGGTGCCACTGGCTCTCTCTACATTCCTTTTATGGAAACTACACTCACTCACACACACACACTCTCTCTCTCTCTCTCTCTAACTACCGTCCCTCAGTTTAATAATCTATACCAATAAATTACTGAGGGATTGTCAACCTTGAAAGATGAAAAATAATAATTATAATAATAATATTTTGTTCATCTATAATTGACAATTTAAATAAATAAATACAGAAAAAAATATTAGTTTTGAACGAATTCAAAACTGACTTGAATGTCACAGGCGTCACGTCTGTTGGGACGAATCTCCCTGTCACTGACATTAACATACCGTGTCAGATGTTGGTTCTTAGAATTAACTTGGAGATTGATGGATTTTTGAGATTAATTATTTTTGAAAAAAAAACCCAATGATTTAAAGTCCATATGATCTGTACTTAAATTTTCTCTAGAGAAATAATAACAATATAATATTTATTATTAGTTCGAATCATGATCAAACTATATGATTAAAAATCTAGTTCTATAATTTTATTTTATTTTTACATTTCTTTTCTTGAAACAAACCAGCCCTCAGGAATTTTGCATTTAGAGTTTAGATCCATCCAAATTTGGCTTGAATACTTTAATATTAATTTGCATGCATGCCCCCAGAAATTATGAATTTTGGGTTCATAAAATCTTGCCATAATCTTTGCCATGTCTGCATGAGTTGCTGCGCATGCACGTCGCGCTGACACGTGTGCTGCAGTCGTTTGTACTCACCGACAACCCCGAGCCCCAGGATAATTGTCAACCTCCCCTCTCACTTGTAGTCAAGCGCATGATGAAGTTGCGGGGGCTTTTTGCATGTACAACCTCGTGCAATGCTTTATTATTCTAGTTCTTATTTAAACGGAAGCCGTAGTCTGATCTTGGACAAAAATTCGAGATCTCTTGTAATCCAATCCAATCTCTTTAATACTGCGTTAGATTTTTCAAAACTCAAACCCCTTATTAAACATTACTCAAATGACAATACACTTTTTTTTCTTGAGAAAAATCGTGAGCGCGCGTGATGTATGTGATCGATCACTAGGCTCGACTAGTGATTCGTTGAAGCTCACTCACGATATACAAAGATTGTGTGTGGAGATCATTAATAATTTCGTGAAGTATATTATTGTGATCCACTGACATGCACCATGCGTTTTACTCTCTCTCTCTCTCTCATGGGAATTCCATTATCCTGCTAAACAAAATCAAATTGTAGCATGAGGCAGGGATCAAAATGAAAGACTCCCAAAGGGGAGAGGAGTAAAGAGTCAGTGCCCATCCGAGGGCCAGATCCATTCCCCCCCCCTCATACCAACCCACCCCAAAAAATTGCAGCCCACCCCAAAAAAAATTTCTGGTTCCGCCCCTGAAAATGCCTCCATTAACCCAAACTCTCATCTCTTTCTCCAAATTATCTCTGCCAACAAGAACCCCCACGCTCAAACTAACTCTTCACTGCTTCTCTTTACTCTCCTCCTACTCTTCGCACCACCCGAGCTCTCCTCAATCTCCCATGACTTCTCTCTTGCTCTCCAACAGGCCCTCGAAGCCGCAAAGATCCTCCACGACTCAACCACCCAAGTACCGTCAAGGCTCTATAACTCCACGCTCGCCGCTTTCTCTGCCGACTGGCTCATCAGCACCGCGCACAAGCTGTTCGATAGAATGTTCGAGAGAAAAATCGAGATTAATGATGTGGGTTTCGGTTGTTTCGTAAAGTGGTTGTGTAAGTTTGAAGGACTGGACAGGATTCTATTTTTGGTGGAGGAAGTTAGAGGAATGGGTTGTGGGATTAATGGGTCGGTTGCTGCTATCTTGATCGTTGATGGGTTTTGTCGAGCTGGGAAGAACGAGGAAGCTTGGACTGCATTGGGTGAGTTGAGACTGGCGGGTGGAAGCCGGATTTTATTGCATACAGGATAGTGTCGGAAGATTTTTGGTTAGCTAATAGGGTGGAGGAGTCCGGGCAGATATTGAAACAGAAGAGGAAGTTTGGCGTTGCACCAAGGATAATGATTATGGGGAGTTTCTTCTTTGGTTGATATTGGAGAGAAGGATCCAGGAGGCAAAGGAATTGGGTGAGGCCATTGTTATGGTGATTTCCCAATTTATGATGAGGTGCTCGATTCTTTGATTCAATCAGTTTCAGATGTTGACCTGGAATCTGCAATGTTGCTCAAAGTACATGATCAAAAAGGATAGGTTACCCAACATTGCATTGCTGAGACATCTTAGTACAAACCTTTGCAAGATTAGAAATGGTGATGAGATGTGGGATATGTTTCAAACTCTTTCGGTTAAGGGTTATTTCTCTGGGGTGGAGCAGTATAATTTGATGGTGCCATTCTTGTGTGTGGCAGGGAAATTGAGGGAAGCTTATGGTGTGATTAAGGATATGAAGAAGAATCGATTTACTCCTGATATATCCTCTTATAACTGTTTGATGGAAGCTTGTTGCCTAGAGGATCCCCTTCGTCCTGCTAAGAAGTTGTGGGATGTGATGTTTGTAAATGGGTATTGAGTAAATTTGAGGACATATACTATTCTTATTCAGAAGCTCTTGGAAGTCGGTTGAAGGAGGCTCAGCATCTGTTTTATCATATGATGCGGAAAGGGATAATCCCAGATAATGTCAATTATAAGATGCTCATTAGAGTGTTGTGCCGGGAAAAAATGTGGAAGGGGCAATAGAGATCTCTAACAAGTCAGTGGAACAGGATGTTTTGCTTGCCAAGTCAACATTGAGTGCCTAGATACTTGTTCTTTGTAAGGAAGGTGTTGCTTTTCACGGATGGGAATTGCATATGTTATTTAGGATATTGCTTTAATAGTAAACTTTTCGTTAACTCTTTAAATGATTGATTTTACTGTTTAAGTCTGCCTGTCGCATTGAAGCTTATATTAATACTGTTCGAATGTATCACCGATTCACTCAATCAATGCTGTTATTCAACCCAAAATCAGATGAACTATCCTTTATTCTACAAAAGAATTATAGCCAACAAGCCTAAGCAACTGACTAGTTCTGTGGTTTGGTATATGATAAAAGTTGCTAGTAGCTGTATATCCCATAATATTCTAGATAAGCATGCTGGAGATATCCATAGCTTAAGCAGAAAAAGTTGATACCGATTGCTTCTTTTTTGAGGAAAGAACGAGGCCTCAACAAGAGAGCCCCATTCAAATGTGTGTGTGTGTGTGTGTGATGAAAAGAAAAGATACAATGACTTACGTAAGGTAAGCCAAAAAACAAGATGGAATCCACACCTCAACTTGGGGGGGGGGGGGGGGGGGGGGGGGGGGGGTGGCGTCCTTGGCGATTGATACCCATAGTTTCTGCACAATCAACCACCTGGCATTCTTATATTTGGTGACCAGCTGATATGCTGTTACTAAATCATGGCTGTTGATTGAGGATGAACATGTGTTAACATTCTGTGATGTTATTTCAAATTAAAGCTGTTGAGTTTGGCAGTAAGCTGAAACCGACTATAGTAAGTGAAATCCTTTTAATTTTTTCCCCAATTACTGAATTAGAAAGTTCAGAGCTTGTTAATTAATACATCAAAACCACCTCACTTTTTGGTTTGAGAGTAATTTATTTCATGAGGCCCTTGTTGACACAAAATAATAAGTACCCCGAATGTTACAACATCTGAGATTCAGATTTTTACCCTTCCTACAGATTTACATTGATTTGTACCCTTAGATCAGTTAACACATCCAGATGATGACTTACTGTTATCATATAAAATCTTCTAACTTGTGTTCTCATTCGTGTGAATATTAGTAAAAATATGTATTAGATGTCTTCCAGTTGTTTCTTTATAAATATTACCACGTCTCTTATATAATATAGGATTTTCGGATTCCTTTTTTATTGTTGGCTACAGGCAATCCAACAATTGTAGGCGGAGAAAGTGTGCTTTTTTTGCTTAGGCAAAATTTTTCTTAGCTTGATAGAGCCTAGCTAAGTGGATGAAGCGCCGAAGCATTTCCAAGATGCACAAGGGTGGGCCACTTCCAGTTCTATTTCTATGCTCAAGGCGATAGGGACTATTTAAAACCTACATAAAAACTTCTTAAGATATAGCTGTTTATATTTTGCCAACAAAGCCATAGCACACACATTGTATGACCTGGACTCATGCAGTCCATTTTTGCAACCTTGTTTTACATGAGGCTATCTTACAATTCATAGTACCCATGATTATTTTAGTTATTTTCTTCAACTGGAGCCTTCGTTTTACTTATTCATACTTCCTCATTCTTCTTATTCCATACTGGTAACTACGTTGCAGCTTCCAGTATTATGCGTGATCTTCTTTCCAATATTGAAGACTCTGGTTCTCATGTTATTTTGTTAAAAAGTGTAAGATGCTGGAAAAATTGAGATAGCTATTAAGCACATAGAATGGGTTAAATTTAACTCCCCCTTTAAGTTGCAGTTAGTGTTAAGTGTTAACCGAGCTATTTGCTTCTCTTTCTACTTCCCCAAACCTGGAGCCTGTAGTGCAGTTGCTTTGGATTATGCATGTGCAGGGCCTTGTTTCCAATGCTGATCCACGGATGGAAATTTTGGAAGGTTGTTACTACCACCTATGGAGCAGAATTACTTCCTCTTCATGCTTAAATTGGCTAATATGTCTGTTCTCAATAATTAATCTATGGTTGTTGATTGAGATTTTCCCTGCACACAAAATATAGAATATCAGAATTTAAATCAATAATGCAGGGTGCTCAATTCTAATCCGCGGTAGCAATGGCTATGCGGGTCGTGATCCTCAGGGAGGGACTAGCGATGGAAGCGTTTAAGTAAGTTCTCTAAAAATTCTTCTTTTAGTTATTAAAAGGAAAATAAGAAAATATTAGTTAAAATTAGTTTAGAAAGAAAGCGGTATTTACAATGAGTCGGGAAAGAAAGATTTGGTAGATGGTGATTTAATCTACAAAAATAAAAGAAAAGAAAAGAAAAGAAAAGAAAGGAACACTTACCTTAATTTGGTTGAGAAAATACGTGAAAACCTTACATGTTCTACCTTGCTTAGGAGGCGTTCAACGCATAAACCATAGGATCGAGCTCAGTCCCCTATTCGCATTATATCATCAAGCTGGGCAAGAATGAAATGATACGGATCTTGAGGAGGAGAACATCTCCATGAAGTATCGTTGGCACTCGCTAAGACTCGTTATACTTTCGCTTCGGAAATCACTTGCATGCTCATCAACAACCACAGAGATAAAATAGAAAAGGAAAAGAAAACGAAAAGAAAAGTAAAACAATGAACATAAGAAAAATATTACCTTTATTGTTTTAATCAATGGCAGAAAAGAGGAGGGTACATCGGTGTCACGCTCAACATAGGCCTCTCTCTTAAAAAAAAAGAAATTACAAAAGAAAAATAGAAACCTAACTACAAACTAGAAGAAAGCCTAAAAACCCTAACTTTTGGCCCAGTACTGCGCCGGACGCCTTTCCCTGTTGCTCTGCAGGGGTATTTATAGGTACAGAAGGAAGTAGAGTCTCAGAACGACTCCTCTACGAAAACTGGTAGCGGGATAAGACAGGAATGCCGCGGAAACGCGGCTTGGGCCGCGTTTCCGCGGCCAAGTAGTGACGGTTGGCCACGCGCTTTGGCGCGTGGCCTCCCCTGGTCCGTCCATCTGAGTGTAGTCTTCTGGAAGTTACATCCTGACTCTTCATCTTGGGATTTCGAGATAACTTGGGAAGTAAGTTACCCTAAATCTCAAATCTTCCCATATCTTTTAAACGAATTTATTATCTTCGCACTCTCTTTTTTTGGCTTTTATCCTCATCTTGCAAGTATTTAGGGTTGAATAGAAGTCTATCCTTCCCTCTTCTTTTGGTATTTGCAACAATTGTCCTTAGTAATTGCAATTTTGACAATTGTTAATTGCAACTTTTACATTGGGCTTTAAACATGGGCTTTTGGGCTTCTTTTGAGACTTTATTCCTTTATTTTTATTTCTCAAGGCCTGCACACAATAAATAATAAAATATTAGTTAATGTGCAGAATTATAGGAATAAATATGAAAATGTGATGGTAAATGTAATGATAAAAATGCACTTTTCACTACCAATCACACCCCCACACTTATCTTTTTGCTCGTCCTCGAGTAAAAATCAAAAAGAAAAAGAAAAACTAAACTAGCTAACTCACTTTCGTAGACGATTGCACTTAGCACATGCAACAAGCCGTTAAACCCCTAGGTTACCCTAGAGGACGAATGTTGTCTCGTGAGGGTTTTCAGCAGATTACACCCACAAAATCCATGAAAAGAAAAATATTTGAAATACTTTTGAAGAGACTAAGTAATCTATAAGTTTTTAGGATCCTCATTTTTATTCATTCTTAAACTTAGTCTTTATATAGTAAATTGTTTTCTTTTTTAGATAAGGGTCAAAATTGAATGTTTGTATAGTCTTTTTCGTTACCCTAAGTCATATGCATCATTGTGAATTTTTACTAGAAATTCCTTAACTTGGACTCTCATGCCTCTTTATATATATATATTTTCTCTCTTTTTTAAATATGTATAACTCATTTAATTTTCTTTCGTGTAAGCATGAAGGCTTCTTGAGGCCCTCATACCTAACTAATTGACTATTAAATGTGTTAGTACATATATAAGTAATTTTTTTCTTAGTTTCCTTAGGCTTTCTAATCCACCCATGTAGCGAACTTAAAGTCGGTGGCTCCCAAACCGGTCGGCTTTAGGGCACCAGGTGAGAAAACACCCCACGGACTCAAATTCGAGTGAAATAGGCCACAAAACTAAGGACGCTTATTTATAAACTCACATTTTGGCGTGAATACTTATGCTTCTTGAGGCACATGTATCCAGCTTAATTAGTGATTTTTTTTTATATATGAGGCACAAGGGTCTTTGTCTTACAATCCTAGATATGTATTAGGTATGCATATTTCATTAAGGTAAAAATCAAGACTAATTACTTATTCAATTTCTTCTCCTATACCTAAAAATTCAACAATTATTTATTTTGACCAAGTTTTTAGAAATCGTAATCATGATTTTCCTAATTCTTAAGACTAACTTAGATTTCTTTCAAAAGATAAGTCAAAATATTGTCCTTTTTATAATTTTTTTATTAGCAAATTTTGGTTAGTTTCTAACTATGTTAGTATGTTAGTAAGGCCTACCCCCACACTTATCTCATGCATTGTCCTCAATGTATGAATGAATGCATATATGCATGAAAAAGAAGAAGGGAAGGCAGAAGTTACCTTAAGGTGGTGGTTCCGGTGGTGGTCTAATTGGGCCAAGCGTTGCTACCCAATCAAGATAAAATAGTATTTGGAGGAACCTACCAGAAATTTCCCTTGTATAACCCACTAAAATGTATGTATGATCATTTTTAGCAATTTCACCCCATCAAATTTCCATAATTCATAATTATATTCAGAGTCAATTGTGTTAACCGCCTTGTCCCAAAATGGAGTGTGAAAAGATGGAATGATTGACTTGGACGTCGCAAGTATGGGAACGAATACCGACTCAGGAAAGAAACTTAAATCAAGTAAGGGTTCAGGAGTTGGGCTAGGTTCAGGGAGTGGATCCAAATCAATAAGCTGAAACTCAAATCCACAATTAGTTTCCCAAAATAGAATGTGACTCAATGTTGGTGATTCAAGTTCAGGAATGATAGGTGTGTGAATCAAAACTGACTCTAAAAGATTACCTAAGTCGGGTAACAAAACAGGAGTCAATAATGATTCGGGAATTTGAACTTGATCACAGATTTGAGAATCTAGGTCACATATCTCATTGAGCTCAATATCATAAAAATGAGAACTTGCCAATTTATCTATGGGACTTTCAAAATTACAAAATTGGTCAAGTTCAATATGATCATCAAAAATGGGTGATTCAATTTCATGATGAATTGGTACAGGATCCAATGTTGACTCGGGAAAAGTAAAATCAGGTGGAGACACCGGAGTCACTATTGAATCAGGAAATAAAATTGAATCACCAAGTGGGAGATCAGGATCATATTCATGCTCAAGTTCTATTTCAGGAAAGGAATAACTTGCCAAACTATCAATTGGAGTTTCGGCAAGCTCAAATGATGGTACTGAATTAGAATCTTGTTGTCCAAAGTAACGTGACTCTTCGGCTCTAAGAAAGTGGTCAGCGAAAGCAGAATTGGCCGGACGGTGAGAACGTAAAGATTAAACCATCATATCTATTTCATGATCACGAGCTAATCTAGCCTGAGTCATGGTTTTAAGCATCTTTTCATAGTCAATTGGTGCATCATTTTGTGATTGGACTTGAAAAGAGGAAGTGTAATCATGATGAAGTTGTGAGTCGGTGGACTCACGCATCATCATGTCTAAGATTGATGGTGATTGTTGCTTAGACTCCTGCATACTCATCATTTCTCGGATAGATAGTTTTCTATTCTGAATGGGTGGATCTGAGTATGAATCTTGGGAATATTGTGGACAAGGTGGATATGGAGGACAAGTTGGTTGAAAATTGGACTCGGGGGAAGCGAAACCCCATGAACTCTGTGAAGAGTTGAAATTATTGTAGAAATTATGGTCATAAGATGGGGGGCATGGGTTATATGCATTCGGATAAGACCATTCCGGCACACTAGGTTGGTCAAAGTTATGATATGCCGGGTTGGTAATATGCGAAAAAGACGTTGGTGTGTAATATGGATTAAAATTGGAAAAATTGTTATATGCCATATCACACAAACACAAACAAAGAAAACAAACAAATAAGCAAACAAAAAAAATTTAACCTAAGTTAGGGTAAACCTATGACCTAGACGACTCCTAACTGGTTAGACTGTCCACGGGAGGTAGGGTGTAGACTTTGACCACAAGTTAATCAGCCAGGTCAGGGCAAGATTGGTGGGAGGTTTTCCGTCAAAGACGTTCCTTAATTAAATAACCACCAATCTTCAGGCTTTCGGCCCTCAATCCCCTTCCTAGACACTGATTCGGCAGAAGTCAAATTCCAACACTGTTCTCCCTTAGGATAATCTTCTAATTGAGTCCGAGATATCCCTAGGGCCAACGTCTACTTATTTTTAGTTAGGCTTGGGTTAGTGAGTGCTTGGAATATGATTTTTGGGCCAAGGAAGGGTGATTAAATCCTCACCTTATCTTGTTATGGGTTAGTGCCCTTAAGATAAGTTTGTGCAAGTGTACAAGATATGTAAATAAGATTCACTCAAAGCAATGAAAATCAACCAAGAGATGAGTCCTATTCTACATGCAATGCGAACGTACCTTGCTCCAGCACTCTTCAACAGTAAAAATAAATGAATTGAAAAGACACGTGCCTAAAATGCAAACGTCTAATCAATTTTTTATCTTTTTCAACAAGTATTTTACTGTTGATTAATTAGCAGTATACAGGTTTATCACAGAACAAATATAACAGAGCTGACAAATCAAATTTCAGATTGCAGCAACCTGCAGAAAATTCAGTAAGTAGTTCTCTACTACTGCCGCGGATCCGCGGCTATTGCCGCGTTTGCGCGGCAAGGTAGTAGGCTCTTCTGCTCTGCCTTCGAGGGCAGAGACACATAGTTGCTATATGTCCTTGCTGCTGTTTCCTGTTCTCCAAACCTACAAACAGAAAGAATAAAAGAATTAGTTAATAATTTTTTTTTAAGAGAAAAACTTACCGTCCCTCCCCGGCAACGGCACCAAAATTTTGATTGAGATTTTCCCTGCACACAAAATATAGAATATCAGAATTTAAATCAATAATGTAGGGTGCTCAATTCTAATCCGCGGTAGCAATGGCTATGCGGGTCGTGATCCTCAGGGAGGGACTAGCGATGGAAGCGTTTAAGTAAGTTCTCTAAAAATTCTTCTTTTAGTTATTAAAAGGAAAATAAGAAAATATTAGTTAAAATTAGTTTAGAAAGAAAGCGGTATTTACAATGAGTCGGGAAAGAAAGAGTTGGTAGATGGTGATTTAATCTACAAAAATAAAAGAAAAGAAAAGAAAAGAAAGGAACACTTACCTTAATTTGGTTGAGAAAATACGTGAAAACCTTACATGTTCTACCTTACTTAGGAGACGTTCAACGCATAAACCATAGGATCGAGCTCAGTCCCCTATTCGCATTATATCATCAAGCTGGGCAAGAATGAAGTGATACGGACGTTGAGGAGGAGAACATCTCCATGAAGTATTGTTGGCACTCGCTAAGACTCGTTATACTTTCGCTTCGAAAATCACTTGCATGCTCATCAACAACCACAGAGATAAAATAGAAAAGGAAAAGAAAACGAAAAGAAAAGTAAAACAATGAACATAAGAAAAATATTACCTTTATTGCTTTAATCAATGGCAGAAAAGAGGAGGGTACATCGGTGTCACGCTCAACATAGGCCTCTCTCTCTTAAAAAAAATAGAAATTACAAAAGAAAAATAGAAACCTAACTACAAACTAGAAGAAAGCCTAAAAACCCTAACTTTTGGCCCTGTACTGTGCTGGACGCCTTTCCCTGTTGCTCTGCAGGGGTATTTATAGGTGCAGAAGGAAGTAGAGTCTCAGAACGATTCCTCCACGAAAATTGGTAGCGGGATAAGACAGGAATGCCGCGGAAACGCGGCTTGTGCCGCGTTTCCGCGGCCAAGTAGTGGCGGTTGGCCACGCGCTTTGGCGCGTGGCCTCCCCTGGTCCGTCCATCTGGGTGTAGTCTTCTGGAAGTTGCATCCCGACTCTTCATCTTGGGATTTCGAGATAACTTGGGAAGTAAGTTACCCTAAATCTCAAGTCTTCCCATATCTTTTAAACGAATTTATTATCTTTGCACTCTCTTTCTTTGCTTTTATTCTCATCCTACAAGTATTTAGGGTTGAATAGAAGTCTATCCTTCCCTCTTCTTTTGGTATTTGCAACAATTGCCCTTAGTAATTGCAATTTTGACAATTGTTAATTGCAACTTTAAATTGGGCTTTAAACATGGGCTTTTGGGCTTCTTTTGAGGCTTTATTCCTTTATTTTTATTTCTCAAGGCTTGCACACAATAAATAATAAAATATTAGTTAATGTGCAGAATTATAGGAATAAATATGAAAATGTGATGATAAATGTAATGATAAAAATGCACTTTTCACTACCAATCAGTTGTCCTTACGGTGACTTGCTTTCAATGATTCCCATGTTTGAGTTTAATTAGTCGATGATCTCTCTCTTTGACAGAGAAAAACCTAAATTTAGCAGAAGGCAGAAATGCCATTCTATGGTGATTGATTCCCGTGGTTGGTAAATGATCTCCTATCATTCTGTCCTCCCTACTTTCATATGTGCATTGATATTGATAGTTGATGCACAATTCTAAACTACTTTGGCTATGTATCCTTTAATAATTGACACAGACAGATGCAGATGCAACCAAGGAGAGCGGTGACAGAATACTTGGTTGCTGAACATCATGAAAACCTTGCACTACTATCTCATGGACTAGTAACTGATAATAATTGGTAAGTCCTTGATAAACACAGAGAACTAGTAGATATTCTGGTGTCTGAAGGTTATCTTAATTAACGACTCCTGCTCTTATCATCTTTTGAGATTATTGCTCAATTATATGTAGAATATCTTTTTATTCAATGTTCTGGGTTTCTTAATCTGGTAAATAATATGGATATAAATATACATATTTGTTTCAAAAATTATATAATTGCTATAAATTGGCCCTTGTGATTTGCGTTGATGCACGTTACAACATGCAATTGTGATTCTAACTAATATACGGAATATTGTTTCTCATTGTCAGTTAACATTGATATCCCTTCTTTTCACAACATATAATTCTGTTCTGCTATTTCTGATGAGCTATGTATACTGAATCATCAATACTTCAATGTAGTTCCTAAATTAGAGTACTTTGGGCATATATTTCTCCTAGAAAGCATATTAAAGCTTTTACAGCTTTCTGTGTTTAAATCATTGATATTTAATGTATAGTATACTAGATTTTCGGCACATGCTACCCACATGCAATAAAAAAGAATTGATGTAAAATAAAATTAATTAAGTTTTTCTCTCTGTACCTTTCTTTATAGGCCTTTTGCTTTGATTTTAGAGAGTTCTAATCTTGAACGAAGAAAAGAAAAAGAAACCTTTCATCTTCTTTCTTGTGATAAATATCATATTTTTTCTCTAATAAATGTTTTTTTATATTCAAAATTCTTTTTCAAGGTAAAGATTTCTAATAAATGTTGCTTTTTTATTATTTCAAACTTTTCTTAAGTATGAATGCAAATGTTACTAGATTTTTGGGTATTGTAACTTTTTTAATTTCACTTTCTTTTTGACATATGGATGAGAGAGGTAGAGAGAGATATTATAATGTCGTGAGAAATTTTAAATTTGTAATCATGAAGAGGGATATGTACCTTAAATTCTTATCTCTATCTAACAAATGCTATTTTTTTATTTTAAATTTTCTTTTTGAAATAAGAATATAGATGCATGGCTAGACTTCAAAATTTGTTAATAGTTTGTAAATGAATGTATAGATTTGGTTTGAACGTGACACGAACGTGACACGAACAAATTAGAATTCCAATTAAAAGATTGTGATTATAATAGTAAAGATTATAGTCATGTGGATGCTCAGAGTGTTATTTTCTGAACTGATCAAGCTATTGATACAAAATATGAATCTAATATCCAATTAAGGTTGGACTTCAATTCAATATGGGCTGGGAACGGATCAGATGTAAATGTGGATAAAGATTAATCTTACTCTTATTTTACCTGACATAGTACTATTTTATCCTTCTGTCATATAAGTCCTGACCTTTATTATATTTGAAACTTTTGAATCCTGTAAATGGGTTGGACTTGGGGCCTGTTTGGTGCGGAAATCGCACCTTGGAAATCTGGCTCTTGTTAGATTTCCACAAGAAAGCTGAAGAAAAATCAGAGGGTTCCTGTTTGGGGCCCGCTACTCTTTTCCATTCTCTTGTTATTTAGGTGTGGGAAAAAGTGAGAAGAGTTTAGAGTTTTTTAATATTTAATTTACAAAAAGAAAACATAAAAAAATGGTTGATTTTAGTTTGATTGACAAAAAATATTTAAAAATTAGAGTTGTCAGATTTCTTCCATTTTCTTGGCTTTTGGAGAGAAAATCTGACAAGATGTTTTGCCCGTATCATCGACTTTTTGGTTGGGTTTTTGTTGTGGAAACAGACATTGGTTGGAAAATCTTATGGGGAGCACAAATTCAGAATTTTTTTGAGCCTATTTCTGGCTCTTTTCTGGGCAAACAAACAGTTATCTAAAACCCGAATCAAAACCAGTGATAGAGATTTACTGGGGCGATATCTAGTTGAAGCGCAAAATTCATACCTGGCTGTACCCAATAAACAATCTATAGCTTGGTTGGAATCCAGTTCCACTATTACAGGTATTAAATTAAGAATTTTAATTTCTAAACTATTGACTTGTTACTTGTTCCTTTTGATCATTAAATTTGAACCCATTGGATTATCTCTATTTTAGACAAGTTATTTCCTAGAGCTCTAAGCGATTCATCATTGCCCATGAATCAATTATTTATTAGGTTGTGAGTAGAGCTAGCAATCAAGTCGTGGCTTTGGGTCAACTACATGGCTGACTCTAAACAGACCTGATTAATAATTGGGCATACAGTCTGACCCTTATTTGACCCAACTAATAGTCGGATCTCCGTACCCTCACCTGAATAACCCGATTATCAGTCAGATCATATGCAACTTATTTAAATTAAAATAAAAAAGAACTATAAGACTCAAGCCTGCAACCAAGAAGCCAAATGTGCACCCACCAACCATTATGCCAATTTCTTTTGTGTTCGCCATACGACATTATCTCTACTTATGGAGGTGCATACAAATTTTTGTGTGAAGAAATATGAGAGAAAAAAAAGAAAATCAAGAGAGGACTTGAAGCAGTTCTAACAGCTGGAAACATCCCGAATTAACCATAATGCTGCACAATCACCTGTGTTTAAAAGCATTGAACTAGATGTATAAAGTGATAATTGGGTCACCTCAGGTCAACTCGGGTGCAAGCATAAACGGGTTTGACTAACTCGGAGGCGGGCTGACCTGAATTCGACTTATACCAAATTTTGGTTAACCCGAACCCAAAAATTACAGGTCAGGTTTGGGTCAACTCATTGGATCGGATTAGGATTGCCATCGTAGTTGTGAGTACTAGATTTGTTGGTGTCTAATCAAATATTCTAAACCTGGTCAAATTTGGGTTTCAAGCGGCCTGAAGTCTGGCACTTGTGGTAAAAGGATGTGTTTGGATAGCGGAAGTCCCAGGACAGAGTCCACTTCAGGCCTGTCATCGAGGAAACAAGGGTTTCAGATATTGGCTTGCATTTCATCTCTACTTTCCTCTTGTTCCTTGGGACTTCTCTGCAATTGACAAAGCTTTTGACTGTAACACTCTTCGAAGACTACCAAAAATACTGGGGTGAAACACTAATTTTCGTAGGAGGGGTGTGTGGAAAACCATGGAATTTTTGGCATCACCCTTTGACTGACTGAATCCAAGAGATATTAATACAGTGGGATGGAAGACTTGACTTGGGAGGTTAGGGTTACTGATGGGGTGGTTTTGTCCCTTATGCTGTGTTAAGCTTTCTAACTATGGTTGTTAGCAAGTTATTTTCCAATTCCAAACTGCAACGCAGGAGCCCATGTAGTTCGCATGGGTCTTCATATGCATGCTTCCTATATGCAAGAACAAACTAGTTGCATGCGAAGGCACTGGCAAGACTGTGTAATTTATTATCATTTTTTTTTTTTTGAATCATACTCCATGAAATGGCATGAAGTTTATTTCAAGCTTTATTCGGCTATATAATTTGAGAGTGGATACATGATTTCCAGTTAAAGTCTACAATTCTGCAGTCAAACTGTAATAATTATAATCTTTCTTATTAACTGTTACTTGCTATGACTATCAAAAAAGAAAAAAAAAAAAATCTTGCTATAGTTTATTCTCATGTTGTGAACACTTTTTTATGGCACAAGTATCGGTACTTGTCCCTTATTATAATTGCCAAGAAAATAGTTATTGTGTAGATAGACGCAATGTCTTTTACACTGATGGTGACTTTGGAAGTCCTTTTCTTTTTATTGGAAAATATACTAAATTTAAGTGGCATGTAAATTGGGAAGTACTTATCTGTTGATTGAAAGTAAGTCTTGTGTAGTTTTGTGGGGGTTTGTCTTGGTCTTTCTTGAAGAGAGAGGAGTCCTGGCTATTGAAAGAAATGGAGGTGTTCATATTAGACCTCACCTTGCACTTGCTTTAAAAAATAGAACGATTAGTATAATACAAAAGCAGGCAAAGCTTGTCTCTAATATCTTAGGTCAGAAAGGGACTTGCAAGTTGTAAGATGATATTATCATTTGTCTCCTAGGAAAATTGTCATTAAAGAATGGAGTTTGTCCCGACTTTAGGATAAGGAGTCCTATATTATTAGTTGCGACTCTTTTGCATACACACCCTACAGAAAGTCTATTTTATAGAAGTTGTTATTTGCACATATGTATTCCTAGAGGTTACAATTGTGGTTGGAACTTTGGCTTATATTTTATCTAGAAATGAATCACATTGTTGCCTTCTCTTTCTTGTTTTTAAGATCTTTTTGTCAATGTAAGGTGAATCTGGATTTTCAATCCTTTGTGGCAAAAGCTTAGATTTGGACTAGATTGCTCTATAGTTGCCTCAATTTAGAGTATTGGCAAAAACTAGAGGTGGTTAATCTCACCTTAACAATTGGTAGAGTAACTTACTTGTGTTTTCTATGATTGGGACATTTTGATGGATCCTAAGTGATGATAACCCTAATGACATTCTCTCTTGAATTTTGTGGGTTGAGCATTCTAAGAAGTGATATTTCCCATCCGCTTGGTATAATGTCGAGGACTGCCTTTTTCTAGTTTTAATTTTTTATAGTTCTGATAATTGCGTTATGCAAGTGCATGGCAAAGCCAAAATTTGGAGGGGATCAATGCAAAACAGCCAATCACTGTAAATGTTTAGTCTGAATTGAAAAAGATCAATGGAGAAAGATTGAAATATCATTTGGAAAACAAACCCTTCTCTCCTCTCATCCCTTCTATAAATACCAATACCGTATCTATGTTCCATTCACCAACTCCAAAAAACTCAACAATAAGAAGCATCCAGAAACAAGAGATGGCAGCTGCTACTAAGCTTCTCCTGGGTACTCTACTCTTCTTCTTTCTGAAAGGTATCCCTCTTAAGACTCCTTGAGCCTTCATCTAAATTCTTGGCATGAACATTTTTTTTTTGTGACTCCTTTCCTTTTCGTTTCTGAATAGAGTCCGATAGCTGCAAAATGAGAATCTTGTCCTTTTATTTGACAATTGTTTTGAAATCACAGCAAATGGCCAGAGGTGTGATCTCTCCAGCATTCTGATTGGAGTCATGAACACCGGCCAGAAGTCCGGGTATGATCCAGTTTTTGAGGTGGAGGTGAAGAACACATGCCGATGTACCCTGACGAATGTGTTCCTGCACTCAGAAGGATTCACGAGCACCATGGAGGTAGACCCCAAGCTATTTAGAAAGCAAGGCGCCGACTACCTGGTGAATGATGGGAAGGGCATCCCTAGTTCAGTCTCAGTCAAATTTCAGTACGCGTGGGATCGGGCCTTCAGGATGACTCCGTCAGCCTTTCAGGTTGCTTGTTGGTGAGGCATTATAGAATAGAGGGCTCTAATAGTGTGGATTGTTTTAAGGTTATAGATGTAGTTTAAGGTTTGTATTCTGAGGGGTTTTGGTGATAGTTTGCTGTTTGCTCTCTGTGTGTCTGCCCTGTGCACTGTATGTAGCTTTTGGAGTTCAGCAATGGTAATGATTGTTGCAGAAGTTGTCATCATGTTATAAATATTTCTTTAAGAAAAGCTCAACAGTGTAAACTATATGCAGTAATTTAGATTTATTCTTCTTTTAATAATGATCAGGTTCCAGGTCTCCCATTTTCAGTATGCAGCCATATGATTCATGAGGAAACATGTAGAATGGTATCTGACATTGATGCATCAAATGCTCATGAAATCATGATATGTTTTGTAAAATTGTTTAATGAAAACAAACTATATTTATTTGGCCTCAAAGCTTATCATTTTAGTAAAGATGGTAACAGTCGTTTGTTTGAACAAGGCTTAAAGTCTTACATTATTTATATTTAAGCTTAAAACTTTCTCAAATTTCATGACTGTTTTCTTCCAGGCCCTTCCAAATTGTAAAATGCAACTAACATTCACCTAATTAACTTAACCAATTCACATCACTTGCATCCTCACTCCACCTTCAGAAGCACAGAAAACACACAAACAATGAACCCTAAAACCAAAATTCAGTCAAACAGTGAAGAGTTTCTTGCATGGTTGCTTAGATCTCAGCTCATGAATCTTAACCAGAGAGTAATCAGAAAGCAAAAAACCTGTATGTCACTCGTATCCCGGTACCATTAGCGCTCTCGTAGCGGTATAGAGTATTGTATTAGTCTGACCTGTAACAATCTTTAACGCCAATATACTGGTCGGTGCTAGTGTTTTAATGGTACATCAGCGAGTATACAGGATTTATTTTTATATTTTACTAAATTTATTATTACTTAATTTTAAATATATTTTTTGTATGCTAAGTATTTTGAAATCATTAATTTAAATCATTAATAATTATCTCTCTCAGTGATATACCATCCATACAGATGGTATTAGGATAAATATACTAAGATACATACAAATTCTCTTTACCAAACAACTTTTGTGGACAAAAAGCTTAGTTTAAATTAATTTTTAACTAGGGGCTTAAATAAAAATTTTCAAATCAAAATACATAGGGGGCCGAAGAGAAAGAAACCGATGAAAATTCAAAATTAGAATCTCCTGATGAGACGTGGGGTGTATTATCTAAGCCATAAATGGGGGGCCAAAATATGTATTATCCAAGCCAATGACGCATTCGACAACTGTGAGAGTCGAATCTACTCTCTCTTTTAGAGCATTTCCATCGCAATATTTTTTGCCCGGTCAATTTGGTAGAGCTCACATAAACATTTGCAAAAAATAACTTTTCCAACAGTGAGCCCCACATTGTCTGTACAGAGGCCCTGTTAGAAGTTGCCCGAGCTCAAGTCCGGACGACCTATTTTTTACCAAAAAGCCCTCTCTTTTTTTTATCTGGACACGAGTTGAAGTGCTCTTAAGAGTGTAGAGTGTTGCTGAGAGAGAGAGAGAGAGAGAGAGAGAGAGAGAGAGAGAGAGAGAGAGAGAGCGGATTTGGTTGGAGTGAGGGTAAGCGAGAGTAGAGTGGACACGTGGATAGCTCCATAGCGGGAGAAAAATGGGAGAAAATTTCTTTTTTTTTCTTCTGTTGTTTTCTCTCTCCTACCAATTTGCAATTGGTATTTGGTTAGTATATAGTATAGATACAAAATAAATATGTGACATTGTATAACAATATTAAACTATATTATACGTGTCTCTGCTCGAATGTTCATTGCCTGCAGCATAAATATAGACGGCTACAACGGTTAAGAGAACAAAATATCTTCAGTATCTTCGATATTATGAAAATTTTGTGTGATATAAATTAATAAGTATGTGCATAATATTTATTAATATTTATTGAGAAACTAAACAAATTATATAATGTAACGGGCCTTGGCCTCGATTATAGAGATGATTTTGATACCGACAGGACAATTAGAAAAAATAGTTTTCTTTTTTCTTTTTAGTGGCTTTTATGTTTACACGAGATGACTTTTGCATTTAATATTTCCTTACAAGTTGACGACAATACTAACATTTATTTTTAGTACTTCTCCTCCGTATGTAGATCCCTTTACACTATTAACCTTGAACATTTAAAATCCAAATTTTCCTTGTTTTTCAAAAAATAGCTTCCTTAGGGTGCATTTGGTACGTGGGGATTCACTAGAATTCAAGATGCTCGGTGAATTCTTATGATTGGTATAAGCTCAACTGAATATTTCTGAAAATATTGAATTCCTATGAGTATCAAATGCTCTCATTTTGTAGGAATATAATTCCTATCATGATAAGTGACTAGTCTATATTCCCATCCTGATGGGAATTCATAAAAAAAAAAAAATTTAAAATAGCTATATTTATTCTTCTCATCTCGCTTCTCTTTGTTGTTTTCTGTCACCATCATGATCACTGTCACTACCATCATTGCCACTAATCATTACTGTCACGAGCACTACTAATTGTCACTGCCATTGTTACCGCTATGACCATCACTGCCACCGTCATCGTTATTGCTATTGTTGATCTGTCTCCGCCACCACACCATCGATCGTCACTGGCACCACTGCTGTCAGTTGTCACTGCCACCATTATTGCCTATCGTCAACGCCACCGTGGATTGCTGACCATTGCTACCAAGTGTCGACCGCTGCCACTGCCGCTACAACTGATGAGACCGTTGTCGCAGATTGTTAACCGACGGACCTGCCCTCGTCGCCATCACCCATGGTCGTTTCCTCTCCCACCACCGCAGCCATTGGTCGATTGTCGCCACTATTGCCACCATCACTAATAACCATTGCCATTTTCAATTGTTGACCACTACCGTGGATTGGGCGGCACCACCACTTGCCTCCGCTATGGCCGACGTTGCCCCTGCCTCTGTGTCGAGTTCCCCCGCCATTTCAATTGCCACCACTGCTGGCCGTCGCCGATACCGCCAACCATCGTTGCCATCAACGTTGATCACTTCTATTGCTCTCTCCACCTCCATCGCTACTACCGCCGTCGAAAGACATCACCGGCTACAATATAACTATGGTGGTTGTCACTTTCACCAATTCATTAACTGCCACTATCTTCACACTGTAAGCTTGGTTTGAAAAAAAATATATTCATTAATGTCATATTTTTAAAAATATTTCTAATGTATCAAACACAAGCATAGTTTACAGCCACCCACCACTATCGCCGTGGACCACTGATGCCATCAGCGTTGACCACGTCCACTGTTGCCTCACCTCCATTGCTATTGCCGCCAACGATTCCAGCTACAACACTACTGAAGTTGTCTTCACTTTCACTAATTCGTTCATTTCTTCACAATATTGGTTTGGAAATAAATATTTAGGGATGTTATATTTTTGAAATTTTTTCTAACGTACCAACACAAGTATAGTTTATTGATAAGAATATACAACGTTCTTAGAAATTTAATATCTAAGAATTAAATTTGATGGAAATATTGCCTTCTATGCATCAAACACACCCTTAAGTATACCCACAATCAATATATAAATTGTGTGACGTTGGCAACATTCATAGTACTCAATTTTCCCGTGTTATCAGGAAACTTCATTTTTAGGAAATTTTGCTATGTCGAACGCTCAGACACAGGATGATACTTGGACCATGTAAAAGGAAAAAAGAACTAGGGTCGCTTAATCTAAAGAATACAACGATTTGAGGCCGAAATCTTTTCACTCAATCGTCAACATCCGACATTCAAATACAAAATTCACTCTGTCGAAATTGATTTATATTATTTTAAGCATCTATAAACTAAAAAAATAAGTGTTTTGAATACTTTTTGCTCATGCATCAAGTAGGAAAAAAACGGACGGCCTAAATAGTGAGTTGGTTAGTTTAACGGTGTAGAACATTTGAAACCTAACAAAAATTGGTTTATAGGGGTATTTAAATGTTTAGATCATAATCAAGTGACCGGATCGAGAATTTGTATGTCTAAAAATATAGATCTAACCAACTCACCACTTACGGCCATCCATTTTGCGCTGCTTGAAAGATGGGATAAAAGTATTCAAAACACTTATTTTTTTGTTTATAGATATTTGAAATAATATAAATCAATTTTAACAAAGTGAATCTTATATTCGACTGTCGGAGGGTGGTATTTGAGTGGGAAGAATTCGGGCCCAAATCCTTTTGGGAGAACACAGTCCTTAAAAAAGACTGCGATCATCGCAGCAGTCCTAATAAAGACAATGCGACTTAATCACAGTCCTCATATAACACTGCGACCATAATACCAGCATTCAAAATTGTGGTTAAAATTCAGCCACATTGCGCCAGCTGAGAGAGTCTCTTTCAGCTGGCGGCTGAGGTACAGATCTCTCTTTCCCCCCTACATATACATATACATATACATATATAGACTTGTATCCTTCCAAAAGGATTCGAGTCCGGATGCTTCCCACTCAAATTCAACCCTCCGACATTCGAATACATGATCCACTCCGCTGAAGTTGATCTATATTATTTCAAGTATCTATAAACTAAAAATCAAGTGTTTATAATACTTTTTGCCCATCCATCAAGCAACGCAAAATGGACAGGCGAAAGTAGTGAGTTGGTTAGATCTATATCTTTAGACATATAAATTCTTAATCCGGTCATTTCATTATGATCTAAACATTTAAAAACCCCTACAAAATAATTTTTGTTAGGCTTCAAATGATCTACACCGTTAAACTAACTAACTCACTATTTAGGCCGTCCACTTTTTCCCTACTTGATGGATGGGCAAAAAGTATTCAGAACACTTGATTTTTAGTTTATAGATACTTGCAATAATATAGATCAACTTCAATGGAGTGGATCTTGTATTCGAATGTCGGAAGGTTAAATTTGAGTGGGAAGGATCCAGACTTGAATCCTTTTGGAAGGACATAAGTCTATCTCCTATATATATATATATATATATATATATATATATATATATATATATATATATATATATAGAGAGAGAGAGAGAGAGAGAGAGAGAGATGTATATCAGCCGACGGCTGAGAGACCCTCTCAGCCTACGGTGATGTGGCACATTATTAGCCACACTAGAAAGGACGCCCCGCCTATTGAAACAGTTGAAATTACTAAATACCCCTGCGGTGATGTGTCACAATTATCTTTAATAACTGTGGCCAAACTGCCACGAAACTAATTTGAATACTTCTTTATTACTTTTTTTATTATCTGATTTGAAATTTACTGATTTTTATTATAGTCGCAGTTTTACTTTTTTTTCGCATGTAATGTATAAATTATTAATTTTTTTAAAACTGCCACCATTTTTTTATTAAATCACGAAACTAATTTGAATGCTTCTTTATTAATTTTTTTGTTATCTGATTTGAAATTTACTGATTTTTAATATAGTCGCAGTTTACTTTTTTTCGCATATAATGTATAATTATTATTTTTTTTACATATAGCATGCGATCAAGGACTGCGACTATGGTCGCAGTACTCACGACAGCATTTTTTTTGGATAATTTTTTTTTGCTAAGTTAAATGTAATAACGATGACTAAGGACTGATACTATAGTCGCAGTTTACGTATGGTTTTATATGTTTGCTCTTCATTGTAACTGTTGTCTCAGCCGCCTATAAACTACGAATTTTTTTTTGCTTATTGCATGCGAAGTAGGACTGCGACTATGGTCGCAGTGTTTAAGAACAGCAGTCGCAGTTTTCTAATTTGTGATATACAGTGAAATATACTGATTTGAGAGGATTGCGATCATGTTCGCAGTATTATCTGTTTATATAGTTTAATTTTAGACTGCGACCATGGCAGCTGTTTATAACTTTATTGCATGCAAACGATCAAACTATTTTATGACTGGACAGCGACCATGGTCGCAGTTTCATATGTAATTATTATATGAGTATTGCGACCATTATCGCAGATAAGATGCAGAAATAATAACTATACGGCATACTTTATATGTATTTTAAAAATATGAAAGATTTTTTTACAGATAGTTATAAATTTTATTTATAACATAATATGGTCAGAAAGAGACCTTACAAAAAAAGAGCATTAAAAGCTGTTAATAGATGATATACGCTAATCTACTTTGTAAATTTATAAAAAATCTGTTACATAAGGCATGCGAAAAAGGATTGCGACTTTGGTCGCAGTGCTGAAAAAAGATTGCGACCTTGGTCGCTGTTCTGAACGAGGTCGCAGTGCTGAAAGATAGCATGTTTCGTCTCTTATTTTTATGGGAATAAGGAATGCGACTAGGTCGCAGACGTGATATAAAAAAGGAATGCGACTAGGGTCGCAGACGTAATATAAAAATTTTTTTGTTATACTATGACTGCGACTAGTGCCGCAGTCGTCATATAAAATTGAAAGTTATATTGTATTAATTATGCGACGATGGTCGCAATGTTCGAAAGTTTTATTATACTATGACTGCGAATACGATCGCAGACTTTGTAAAATGGTAAGAATTCTGTTACATAAGGTATGTGAAAAAAGACAGCGTCTGTCGTCGGAGTGCTGAACGATATCATGTTTCGTCTGTAGTAGAATTAAGAATTTTATAACTGTAGATATTCAGCTTAAAATTATATAAGTAAATTTTGTTTGTGGATGAGTTTATGCTAGTTTAGAAGTAAAAAAAGGGTATTTTTGTCAATTTGTTTCACGATTATTTAGGCGGGATTTTTTTAATTTTTTTTGGCGCCAACACACCGCGGGCGATGTGTGGCATATATTCAGCCACGTCACCGCCGTTACTGTACCTCAGCCTGCAGGCTGAGAGAGTTTCTCAGCCGGCGGTGACGTGGCTGAATATATGCCACACATCGCCCGCGGTGTGTTGGCGCCAAAAAAAATTAAAAATTCCCGCCTAAACAATCGTGAAACAAATTGACAAAAATACCCCTTTATTAATTCTAAAGTAGAATAAAGTCATGAACAAACAAAATTTCAGTTAAATATATCTACAGTTATAAAATTCGTAATTTGAATACATCGAAAAATATAATTAAAAAAAATTGGATCAATATAATGTAAAATAAGCAGAAGCATTGAAAATTTAAAAAACATGCCATGGTCGCAGACTTAATACAATATAACAACTGCGACACAGTCGCAGTCACTAGTCGCACTCATAGTATAACAAAACGTTTTTATGCGACCTAATACAATATAATTTCAATTTTATATGACAACTGCGACACAGTCGCACTCACTAGTCGAAGTCATTGTATAACAAAACTTCTTTATATAACGTCTGCGACCCTAGTCGCATTCTATCGTACAACAATGCGACCTCCTTCAGTACTGCGACCAAAGTCGCAATCTTCTTTCCCATGCCTTATGTAAAAGATTTTTAATATGCGACTAAGGTGGATTAGCCATGCGACCCTGAGATCAATTCGCGTGGACAACCGCTTCGGGAAACAACGAATGGTGCATGTTCGTCAACGTAGACTTGACGTTTAAAGATCTCATAAAATCTTTATGACAGGCCGCGTCTCTCGGAGTGACTCCAAGTCGCGTCCGCTCAGCAAACTTTTCATTTTTCATTTAGATTCAAAAAATGACTTAATCCAAAACAACAACACGGCGACCTTGGTCGCAGTTGCTGGCGGCAGTCTTAATCCAAATAACACTGCGACCTTGGTCGCTATGCATGTTAATATAAAGGAAACACTTACTTAACGTACTGCGACCCAAGTCACAGTCCATGTAATGCAACCCTAGATTGCAGTTGCTGGCCATCTTTATTAATAACAACACTGCGACCATGATCGCAATTAACCATGTACACTGTGACAAAAGTCTCTGACTAAGGTCGCAGTTTAAATGTACACTGCGACCAAAGACTCTGACTACATTATATACAAAAAAATTAAACTATAAGTAGAAATTGATCGCAGGCTGAAAAAATTGATCTGAAAAGATTTTATATTTTCAGAAAAAATTGTATCGCAAGCTGAAAAGGATAAACTAGATCTTTCAAAAAAGAGGTAAAGAAATAGGGTGAAAAGTAATTTATATAAAATAACCTAAATCCTATAAAGAGCGGCAAAAAAAATGGGGGAAAATAATAATAAACAATAAGGAAAGTTATCGAAAGGGGTATTTGGTAATTTAACTTCTTCCTAAAAGCGGGCCGCAAGTCAGTGAGGTAACAAATTGAGCCACGTCACCGCAGGCTGAGAGAGTACTCTCAGCCCGCAGGCTGATATACATTTCTCTCTCTCTCTCTCTATATATATATATATATATGTATATATATATATATATATATATATATATATATATATATATATATATATATATATATATAGAGAGAGAGAGAGAGAGAAATGTATATCAGCCTGCAGCTGAGAGAACTCTGTCAGCCTGCGGTGACGTGGCTCAAGATTTGTCACCCCACTAACTTGCGGCTCGCTTATAGGAAGAAGTTAAATTACTAGATACCCCTTATGAAAAGCTACTCTGTCGGTAAAAGACAGTGGATATATATAGTTTATTATATTTTTATATTTTATGACGTTATTCAATTTTTGTAACAATTATCTTTTATAACTGCGGCCAAACTGCCAACATTTTTTTATTAAATCACGAAACTAATTTGAATGTTTCTTTAATTTTTTTATCTGATTTGATATTTAATGATTTTTAATATAGTCGCAGTTTACTTTTTTTTACATATAGTATGCGATCATGGACTGCGACTATGGTCGCACTACCGCGACTATGGTCGCAGTACTTAACGAGAGCGATAGTATAATCGCAGTTTACGTATTATTTTATATTTTTTTATTCTTCATTTCTGACTGTTGTCTGATCCTCCTATGAACTATTAAATTGGTTTTTACATATAGTATGCGATCATGGACCGCGACTATGGTCGCACTACCGCGACTATGGTCGCAGTACTTAACAAGAGCGATAGTATAATCGCAGTTTACGTATTATTTTATATTTTTTTTGTTCTTCATTTCTGACTGTTGTCTGATCCTCCTATGAACTATTAAATTGGTTTTTACATATAGTATGCGATCATGGACTGCGACTATGGTCGCACTACACTTGACTGCATTTTTCTTGATGATTATTTTTTTGCTAAGTTAAATGTAATAACGGTGAATAAGTACTGATTCTATAGTCGCAGTTCACGTATGGTTTTATATGTTTTGCTTATAAAGTATGAATTATTTTTACTTATTGCATGCGTAGTAGCACTGCGACTATGGTCGCAGTGTTTAAGAACAGCAGTCGCAGTTTGATATGTAATTAAAAGAGCTTATAAGTTAATATAGTGAGAAAGAGACCTTACAAAAAAGAGAATCAAAAGCTTTTAAAAGAAGACAAAATAAGGTTGAATATCAGAAAATCAGGAAATCCTAATCCTTATCATTATCACCATCATAAGCAGATTCGTCGTCTTCATTCTTCTGCTCTTCCTGTTCATCACTTATTTCCTCATCATCTTCCTATTTTTGAGGTTTTTTTTGTTTCACCGATAAACTCCCAGAATGGATCGTCTCTATCAAGCTCTTCGTCTGACCCGTTGCGAGAAAGCGAGCGTACAGCATCAGAGGACATGCTTTCATCAAGCATGTCTCCGTCAAGTGGCAGAGGAATAATGTCTTCCTCACTAACTCACATGAAATCTTCATTATCCTCATGAATAGGAGGATCAGTTAATACATTATTTGATGTAGTGAGATAGTCAAAAGGAGTGAAGTCCAGACTGGTATCAGATTCACTAGAATATCCTGAAGAAAAAGGACCGGTGGGGGAACGATTGAAGTTGAAATCTAAGTGTTCAGAGGAAGAAGATGGGGAAGACATGATTCAAGAATGAATTGTTTTTTGAAAGTTTTTAAAATCAAATTGAAAAGGAAGAGCAAAAATATAGTTTTTAGGTATGAGATAATATATTAGTTACAAGTATTATATAAAGGTCAATATTGTGGAAGAACATGAATAGTAATAATAATTGTTACAGGTGAGGGTTGAGTATGGTAGGAAGTGGTAAAAAAAATTAAATATTTAATTGAAGATTTATTGCGGGAGAATCCGAAGAGTTTCTTTTGCCAGAGGTTTTAATACCTGAAGTACAAATTAACTTTTTATAGAATTGTTTGCCTATATCTTTAGATTACGTATGGTGCACATCTTTCCTTTATCGATATTAACATTATTGCATCTCTTTTTTCTAGACTGTTGTTGTATCACGGTAGAAAGAATATTAATTACTTTCATTTAATTCAGTGTAATTAATATAGTATTTTTTATAAGATGTGATGTACGCGAACTGATCTCAGAGTCGCATGGCTAATCTACTTTTTAAAATATAAAAAATCTTTTACACAAGGCATGCGAAAAAAGATTGCGACTTTAGTCGCAGTACTGAAGGAGGTCGCATTGCTGTACGATAGAATGTGACTAGGGTCGCAGACGTTATATAAAAAAGTTTTGTTATACTATGACTGCGACTAGTAACTGCGACTGTGTCGCAGTTGTCATATAAAATTGAAAGTTATATTGTATTAAGTCTGTGACTATGGCATGTTTTTTAAATTTTCATGATATACTATGACTACGACTAGTGACTGCGACTGTGTCGCAGTTGTCATATAAAATTGAAAGTTATATTGTATTAAGTCTGCGACCATGGCATGTTTTTTAAATTTTCATGATCTAAATTTTTTTTAATTATATTTTTCGATGTAGTAAAATTACGAATTTTATAACTGTAGATATATTCAACTGAAATTTTGTTTGTTGATGACTTTATTCCAGTTTAGAATTAAAAAGGGGGTATTTTTGTCAATTTGTTTCACGATTGTTTAGGCGGGATCTTTTTTGATTTTTTTTTGCGCCTACACTCTGCGGCCGATATGTGGCATATATTCAGCCACGTCCCGCCGGCTGAGGCTGAAAAACTCTCTCAGCCTGCCGGCTGAGGTACAGTAACCCACACACACACACACACACACACACACACACACACAGAGAGACATACATACATACATACATACATACATACATACATGCTAGCGGAAGTTGGGAAATGAAATATCCGCACACGAGAGGGATCGAAATTGAGACCGAGAGAAGCTTGAAGCTCTAAATGTTGACCCAGGTCTACCAAGAGGACACCCAAGAGGGACATTTGAAATGATATATGGAAAAGATTTACAACCAAATAGAAACAAGTGCTAACGAGTGTTCTTTTAGTCTAATAATCATCCCAACAAATATCATGTTTTTCTTAGCCATGGCAATCAGCCATCAATTTGATAGATAATAAATAGTGTTAAAGAGAACACATTTGATAGATAATAAGTAGTGTAACTTTGAATACAAAATACTCTTTTTATAGGGAATGGTTAGAGAAATCCTTTCTGATCTATGACGAATTCTAGCTAAAGACAAAGGTGAAAATAAACTTTTATCAAAGTCCTGAATAACTCAAGTTCTGATATCATAATCAAACTCCTAGATGAAAAATAAAGATTAATAACTAAAATCTTTATTCAACCCTAATTCAAACCTAAGTGGGAAAATTCTATCTAACGTCCAGAAGTTTTTAATAAATCTATTGTGGTTTCGCGGGCTTCAACGGATTGTCTACTTCATTTGGTTCAGTATTGCTAACTAATCAAATATAGTAAAAGATTATTCAAATTGAAAATCCAAATGATTTTGATTTTCTTGAATACACGTCAAATAACTACATAATGGACAATAGAAAATTGCAAGTCGTTTAGAACACGAAAAGGACGTTGTACCCTAAACATCAAAAACCTTGCCCCGTTCGTAAACAACCTCAAATATCCCCAATCAGGTGGGACTTCATGCTTAACACCCCACCCTGTTTTCGAAGGAAGAACCCTTGTTGCACTTTTAGCCCATTGAAGGTAGTGGAGCAGGGGGCTCGCATTCATGAATAGAGAATAGATACGCAAAGGGTCCCTTTATGAAGAGGGCGAATAAACCACACATGAAGTTTTCATGGCATAGAATTTTTGAAAGAGAAAATATATTGAATGAACTCTTGGTACCGCTTAATGACCTAGGATGCTTAACACAACAAAATTTGTTCCAAGTATCTTGACCTATTTAAAGTGTGATTAAAGGTCTGGATTCTCAATTCTATTCCCCAGAATATGAAACTAACAGTGGTGGTGATTTTTCACCTTAAGTGATTGAACCGTCGATCCTCACCACAAACGAGAAATGAAATGGTGTAGTGCACGCAGGTAAAACACAACACAGATAAGAGAGACATAGAGAATTTACGTGAAAATCCTTAATCGGAATAAACCATATGGAGGAGGAGGAGCTTCATTATAATTCTCAAGTAACAAGAATTACAGGAGTTTAGAGAACGTGTACAACCAGGAATTAGAATCAGGGTCAGAATGAGAATCTGCATTAGCCTCATTTTCTTTGTTGGAATAGAAGATTTACTTATAATTGTCTGAGCTATTGGCATGGAGGCAGATGGGTACGGGCGAAATGTTCGTAATTGCATGATTTGCACATGTCAATTTGTTGTAACAACCATGATCCTCGGTGTTGCTTTGTTGAAATTGCATGTAAAAAATTTGTCACTATCCATAATTGCCCGCGCTGAGAGGTGCTACACGTTATGAACGTGAAGGAATGTAAGACTGCATAACTGTCGGCGGATATCAGGGGGGATCTGTTGCTGGAGCAAATCGGAGCTAAAGTCTTCAGAATGGAGAAGATCTTGAAGAGGACATGTATATCATGGACTTCAGAAGAGAGCTCTGATATTTTTCAGAGAGTTGAAAGGTGAGGGACACGTGTCACCATCTTGAACGGGGTCAGATTTTGACCACTGTAGATGTCCCCTTTCTTTCGCTTGTCGAAGCCTGCAGATGGGAAGTCAAGAGCGGAGTTAGTAGGAGACCTTTCAATGCCCTAAGTTTTTGTTGATGTTCGTGGGTAGACAAGGATCTGGATCATAAATGCGAATCTTCTGGAATTAATTATAGGTTATACAGCTGGCTACCAACTATCGCATCGGTCGGCTAAATCTCTCAAGGGTCAGATCCGATGTCTCTGTGAATCTAGAAGTCATAATGACTGTAGGTAGTGTTTTGGTGGTAACTATTGATCTTCTGTTGATTCGGTTGATCGAAAATTTCGGGACATGGACCGACTTTTTAGGGATTGAAAATTTGAATTAGAAGCGGTTCAACTTCTCTTTCATCTATAAATAGAGTAAAATCTTTGGATATGATCACTTTTATCTTCTCTGAGGAACCCTTACTTCAAAATTCCTCTTCTTTGCTTTACTGGGTCGTCATGTTTTCTTTTTTTTTTTTCCCTTCATCAAATGGAGGAAGAAAAAGGAGAGGACGAAGGTGGTCAAGCTCTCGCCATGTGGGAGTCTGGTTGGTGTGTCACATTAGTCGTCGTGATAAACCTGTTATGACACATCAGTCATCGTGAAAGGGTACCGCCATTAAGGGTGATAGGGAGGAGTCCTGCTCTGATAGAAAGTGGTACTGGTTCTGGACAGCTCTAGGGTGCTAATGCAATTCCACAGCTATCCAATCATATCTTGCAAGTTTCAGTCTACTCGGATGTTGATGCCTCGCGCTTGTAAAATACTTCCTTGCGATGAGCAATAGGAAGAGAAAATTTGGTGTTTTCGTCGGAGCTCCTCCGATAAATCACTCTCTCTTCTAGAGATTCGACCTCTCCTTCAAAACATAAGGATATGGTGTGAATCATCACTGTCTTGTGTGTCTTGTCAGAGTCTATCTGGAGCTTGGGGCGTTGTCGTGGCCTTAGAGGGCTTCGTGGAGATTCTCGTCATTCTCTCTGAGATGCAAAGACATGGCAGTTCCGATTTGACTTCCTTGGAGGCGTGTTCTAGACTGAAAGGAGTTCTCTAGAAGAACCTTTTATTTTATGAAGGAACCTCCTGATAGCTTCTTCCGGGATCTCTGAACAGTTATGTGAGCAATGAGGTCGTGCCATTCGATATACATTCCCGATATGACGCATCCTTGAAGTTCGGAGGTGTGGCTGGATGTAGCGGCGCGATTGAGGGATGGGGTCAGGATCATCTGTATTTTTTTAAATAAATGTAAACACAAGTGTAATGAAACTTTATATTACTCTTATTAGATGTAATCAAGTAAATTCGACGGGATGTATTCAGAATGGAAAGATTTTAAAATAAAATATATGTAAATATCTTTGGAATGCAAATGATTATTTAGATCTTGCCTTACTTGTTTTACCATTGGTTTTCTTGGAATCGATATGATCATGCCTCTTCGTAGTGCTGATCTCTATCACTGGTATGGTTGGTTTGTCCTGAGAGTGATTTCGTAAGCCTGCGGCATTGTTTTCGAATAGGGGTAGTCCCATCAGCGGTACTTGCAAATTTTTAGCCTGCGAGTGGGGAAAATCCCAGTAGTGAAGTTTGATTCATAGAAAAATTTTATCAACGGAGCTGTGATCTTGGGACTCTGAGAAAGAAAAATCCATGCAACAGAGTTAGAACCCCAAGCGGGTGTAGAACCGATAATGAAGGAAGCATGTAGGCTAGAGTCTGCATTGTCATCTCCGAGTGGGGAATCCCATCAGCGGGAGGTGCAAACTTTAGGGGAGGAAGGAAGATGCGCACATAAGAATGCAATGGAAACATCTTATTTTAAATGTTAGATGCAACATAATAAAAGTACTATTAACAAAACTCGGCTTATAATCAAACGAAACTAGAAAATCGAGGAGATAATCCAAATAAGAAAACCCTCATGTATATACCATATGTCTTATACAGTTATAGGCTAAACATACATAATCCATAAATGTTAGATGCAACATAATAAAAATATTAATAATTCAACAAATTAGGTTAACCAATGTAATACCCCGTTCCCGGAATACGTACTTGGTTGCGTATTCAGTTTTTTGATCGTATTTTTCGATTTACTTCCTGTATTTGACCGATTTTAGTTTTAAAAATCATTTTCCAATATTGTATATTTTCTATGATTTTCTGGAATTTTTCTGAATTTAATTAATATTTTCAAAACCGGTGTCGACCAGTGCCGCTGATCAATTCCCGGATTTTTAATTCACAAACAGTTAGGAATTTCTAGAAGGTCCTTTAGACATTATTTCTTAGAATCATATTTTCTATTTAAATACTTTTTCTGAGAATTTTATGAATTTATGAAAATTCCAACGGAGTCGGTAGATAACTGATTCCGGGATTTTTAGTTTTAAAACTATAAGTTATTTCTAAAAACGAATTTCACCATGAGCCTTAAAATATTATTCTTGATTTTGGTAAAATTTTCGGGTCGTTCCGAGATACTTGAATTTCGGACGATTTCGGTATTTTCCGAATTGTTTTCCGCATCTTCGACTTAAACCTAGAAACTTGTCTTTTCAACATTCTTAATTTTTCAAGCCAAAGAAAATATTTTCCTTTTTATAATTCCTCTCTTTTTCCTCTTCTTTATTTTCCTTTACTTCCTTCACAAACCACATGATTTTCCCAATTTTCCAAAATTCCCTTTCTCCAAATTTCCAAAGAATCCCACTCACTTCCACTTAATTCCTTTTTAATTACCACTCATTCTCTCTCTCTCCCATGGCCGGCCAAGTGGCCAGGTGAGGGACACCTCACCCTCTCCTTTCTTGCAAAAACCCCCCTCTCTTCTATCTTAATTCCACTTCCTTTGCAAAATCCCAACCCTATATAAACTATTTCCTTTACATTTCCATCCTTTTCTTCTTCCCTTCAACAAGAATAGCCTTCTCCCAAAGTTCCTCCTTCTTCTCAACCTCAACCCTAACTCCAAGAGCTCCACCAGGACATCATCTCCACCTCAAGCAACCACCTTGGAGCTTGGATCGTAGCTTCCTTCGCCGTCGGAGACCACTTGGGTGATTTTCGTCAACAACGATCCTACCGAACTCGTAAAGCTCCAAAATAACCAATCCTAGTGAGTATTATTACTCACCAAGACTAGATTAACCCCTGGTATACTTGTATCTACACCTCTTGTACACATATGTTATCAAAAATCATGATTTGGACCATCAAACACAACTTCCAGAAAATCTGTTCTGTTCTCTGTTTTCCCACGATTAGTCGACTTAACCTAGGAGCTAGTCGACTAGAACCCTTAGTTGAAACTTAACCTTTTTCTAAAATGCAGTTTAGTCGACTTACCCCAAATATTAGTCGACTAACCTTCCCTGGAAACAAATCTCAACTCTCTGGAAATCACTGTTAGTCGACTCCTGATTCCACCTAGTCGACTAATCTTTCCTTAATCAGAAACCCAACTCTCTGTATCACAGACTTAGTCGACTTAAGTATCCGTTAGTCGACTTAAGTTCACTGTTAGTCGACTAACCCTCCTACCCTAGTCGACTAACTTTCCCTGAAACAGAATTCCAACTCTCTGTAACCCAGTTTTGGTCGACTAATCCAGACTGTTAGTCGACTAGAGACCACTGTTAGTCGACTAACCTTTCCACCTAGTCGACTAATTCTGACTGTTTGTCTTAGTTGATTTCTTTTCTGAATTTGGATATTACCCTTGTTACATGTGTATTATATTATGCTTGTTCATGCTTCATAACTGGTACTACTTGACCTATTACTGGATGGATGTTATCTCGTGTAACTTCATGACTTGTTATTACATATTCTCGTTTCATGACATGTTAAATAGTGAATATCACCACTTATCATGCCATCTCTTGAACCAAGCATGATGCATTCAACTTTTGTATAAAATGGACCAACTTACATTGGGTCAGGGGGAAACATGCGGATATCGATATGTGTTCGTGTTTACAGTGGCATTAGGTATATTGTACAATTATATTCCGGTCTAACCTGAGGGCCTCCAGGAGACCGAGGGGAGTGCTTGCTCCCTCTTCCTGAGTACTATCATGATAAGGGCATACATAAGTCCCTCCTGAATAGCCTAGCGGCTGGCTTCCGTCACCAAGCAACGGAACAATCCTGGACCGTTATCCCGGGCATGTACGGGGTCCACTGTAAACATAGTTCGTTGATACCCCCGCTGTTTCCAATAACAACCTTGTATTACTAGGATATGGATCTATGTGCGCTGGGACGCTGGGTCACATAGCTAGATATCACAGTAAGACAAGTAATAATAATAATAGACTTTAACTATGTATCCATTTCATCCTGATTATAGTTCTTTATGCTTTCATTACTTGTTGGTTTATATTCATTATGCTGTTCCGTTCTTATTATTCATACCTCTTAGCCACTTGGCTATAACCTGTTCATTTTCGGGAGGTCCTGACTCCCTTGGATTTGTATGTTCAGGTTCTGAGGCTTGGGTCGAAGTGGAGCCATCCACAGAAGATCGAGCTTTCTTTAGTGAGCAGGCAGATTAGCTCCAGTTCTTGCGCCAGATCTCTCTTTTGACTCACGGGATCTTCATCCTACTCGTGAGCATTTTGTGTTATGTCGTATCTTTTGCTGTTGGACTTAGTTGTGATAAAAGAAACATGAAATGTGTAATATTTTATCATATCTTGTGATGACTTGTACTTGTACCTTTAAGTTGGCATGTGTATGGATATCACGCTTTGTCGTGCACTCTGATTCTTGTTGTACTTATTGCTTAGCGTATATGCGTGGGGGCACCTTTTGACCTACGTATATACGTCGCAGTGACGTCCCCGTATCTGTGGAATCGGGGCGTTACAACCAAACTGTGTATACTCAGCTTCTAATCATACAAAGCAATACGTTGAGGTAATCTAAATAAGAAAATCCTCATGTATATACCATATATCTCATGCAGTTATAGACTAAACATACATAATCTATGTTACCCCGAGATGAATAATACATGCAAGCATATACAGAGATTTTGTTCGGATAATACCTGGAAGATCGTATCTTTTCAGAATGCGTGATTTCTTCAGCTTTTAATCACACGTAACTAGTATATCAAAGAGATAATCCAAACAAATAAGCCCTCATATATATACCATGTCTCGTGCAATTATAGATTTTCTGGAATGCTTGATTTTCATCTCCAGCAGGCTCGGTTGGTTTCGTAATGTTTTGGAGAGCATGTTGTGTTGTTTTCAAGTAGGGATAATTTCATCAACGGTACATGCAAGCTTGGAAGGGGTTCTTATAACATCCCATTTAAGTAATCCCGATTTAAAATCCTAATAATCCAAATTATCTGGTATAATATTATAACAAATAATTCCTTTTACTCTAGATTAAATAACTCAAATAAGAGGGTAGAATGTTATAATTAATCTTGTGCATGTGTCCAAATTTCATACAATAAGAATATTAATACAATGTTAAAAACTTAGGACATGGTACAATTAAATTCTTATAGAGATTTTTTTTGGGGAGGGAGCAAGGATGCATGTATAGATGGATATCTAGGGTTAGGATCTTCTTGTTTTTAGGAGAGGACATGTGGCTATTGGAAAATATTAGTAATGGCATGTGGAGTGAGGGGGAAAATAAGAGGTTAAATGAATAACTAAAAAGGAAAAAAAACTCAATACCCATCTCCTCTCTTCAGAATTTTTCTCTCCCTCATGGCTACCCAAAAAACCCTAAATCCCCTCTCATCCTTGAGCAAATCCCCTAACAAGACTCTCTCTCTCTCTCTCTCTCTCTCTCTCTCTCACACACACACACACACACACACACACACACACTCTCTCTCTCTCTCCCCCTACCCTCTCACCCCCTTTTTCGGCTGCACGGCCTCGGCAGGCCGCGCCCCACGCGCGCGGCACAGCATGCCGCGCTCAGGCGGCAACGCGCACAGCCAGGCCTGGCTGTGGGCAAGGGTAGAGGAGGAGGATTTTTGTTTGTTCTAAGAGAGGAGGGGAGGTTCATCAAGGGTTAGATCCTAGTGGGATGTCGATTTCAGGCCAGATCTGAACCCTAGAGGCCAAAATCAGCACCCAAAGAGTTTAAATTCAGACTGAAGATTTATCAAGGTAATTTCTAAAAAAACTTTAAGAAATCTCCTAAAAGTTTAGATGATTATGATGTTAATATAATGTTTTATGTTTCAATCATTAGGGCTATTGTTCGAAGGCAAACGACAGGTATCTAGTGGAGAAATTACCATAGACGGGTGAGTAAACTCTCAACCTTAATTTGCATTTAGCTAGGGAGTGTTATGTAGGAAAATAATGTATTATAAGTTTAATTAGGAGTTGTTTTACATATTTCCTCTAATAAGGACTTGGTTGGTTAAATAATTGGATGAAGTAAGTAGCCATAAATGTTATATACAAGAAACAAGGGAACTAGTTAAGTGTTAAGTGAAAAAGAGCACAAGTGAAGCAAAAATGGAAACCAAATAGAAATCGTTGAAATCAATTATAAGTATATGTACTTGGATGTAATGTAGCATGAACTTGTATTATTATGGTTGCTATTAGATGTAGAAATTTCCTTGGTGATGTATCTTGTTATTGGATGTAGTTCCTTCTTTGTGAAAAATGTGTTATATAAATTTATATGTTTGGCATATCTCTATATAATCGGTATAATCCATATGAGTGATGATTTATGTAATTGGTTGGTTATGAGTTGTATGTGTGGGGTTACTAATTTTGAGTGTGTTAAGTGAAGGAAGGGGTTGGCGGGAGCCATTGGGGTTAGAAGACGGTGTTATGGAAAGGGTTAGATGAAGGAAGGGACCGACGGAAGCCGGTAAGGTTAAAAGACGGTGATAT
The DNA here is from genome assembly GCA_038442645.1 of Agave tequilana. Classification (NCBI taxonomy): domain Eukaryota; kingdom Viridiplantae; phylum Streptophyta; class Magnoliopsida; order Asparagales; family Asparagaceae; genus Agave; species Agave tequilana. The sequence goes on from JAVJIF010032555.1 coordinate 52,608, forward strand.
CGAGAAGGGTTAGATGAAGGAAGAGGGCCAGCGGGAGTCAGTAGGGTTAGAAGACGGTGTTATTGAAAAGTGTTAAATAGAAGAAAGGGACCGGCGGGAGCCGAAGGGGTAAGAAGACAATGTATTCGTGTTTGTTCTATCTATAGATTTGACTATTCCTTGTTTATTGTAAGAGCTAGTTGACATAAATAAAGTATGCATTTTTAGATCCCTAACAGGGAAGAAGTAAATGGTAGCTATAAGCCGAAAGTTCGGAATAATAGAAATACACACACAGACACGCACACATATATGAGAATACAAGAATAATGACATATGATAGTTGAGACATCTTATAAAACTTTTCCATAATCACAATAATTACTATATATGAACTATTGCTTAATGATTAAATTGTGAAAAATTCTAGTATATAAAATGAGAGTTTACTCATTGAGCTTCCAAGCTCACCCTATTTTTTTGGTTAAATATTTTCAGGGCAAAACAAGGCAAGGGTCTTACTTGAAGAAGATGTGGATGTAATGGAGAACTAGAGTTGAACTTATTGTAGAATAATGACTCTTTGAGAATGTTTTGTTTCTCTTGTTATCTTTTTGTGTAACTTGTATGTACATATATGGATAACTTTAGTCTAGTGAAGGTGTAGTAGTTATAAACTTGATGTACATAAGTAAAGTTTGGACTCATAGTTGTAAAAACTTATTCCCAAATGTTCTTCTATTTACAAGTTATGGTATAGGCGTGAATTACTAAAGCTGAGTTCATTCTTGTGAGATTTTGATCATATCATTGTAAATATACTATGTGGGCATTGTTTAATATTTATATATATTGTTGAGACTGATGATAAGCCATGTGGGCTAGTAATTATGTGTACTGTCATTGGACAAAGTGACAAAATACAGAGGAGATGCTTGTTGGCCCAAAGGCCCATCACTCTAGTTTTGATGATGATCAACTCATGTAGTTATAGTACTAATGATCTTGTGTTTAATTAGTGACAGATTTGTTATCAAGATCTTAGTAGGTGTGGAGCTTCAACAAAGGACTTAAAGTCAAGTTTTGGAGCTAGCACCGGTTGATTCACGAGCCTATGCATCAAGACCACATCAAGAGTTGAGCTCGCTGGATCGTGTTTGGACCAAGTCTAGAAGATGAGAAGGCTTCAAGTGAAGACTTCAAGAAGATGAAGACTTGAGTCTAGATTTATTTTTATAAGATTTTATTTTAGTTAAGATGTAAAGGATAGAGTAGTTGGTGGATTGCTCAAGTATACATATACACACACACTTTTGATAATTTTGTTTTTACAAAAGATTTTTACTTTGGAAAAATACTTTTTGGTTTTTGAAATTTCTTATATGCATGTCTTTTATCCAAAACCAAGTTTAGAGCTTAATGTCAAAAACATAGATATCTTAATTGTGTAGTGGATTATATCCATACACACTATGCTTTAATGAATTCAAAATATCTTGTTTTTGTATCATGAAGAAGTTTGGAAAACAAGTTTTAGAAAAATACAAGTTTTCAATTGAACCAATATTTTCAAGTTACAAAAATAGTCTAAATCATTTGTAACATGCCTTGATTTTGTGCAAGCATGTTTGTTTATCAAAGTATATTGGTAAAACTATTTTTGTATATTTTTCAGTATTTTATGGGATTTTTATGTGAGCCAAAAGACCAAGTTTTTAATCCCTAGTTCAGACCTGACCTGGCTTCAGCCGGTCGACCGACCCGGTCGACCGACGTGCACAGACGTGCACGCCAGTTCTGCAGGATGACCGGCCGACCGACCCGGTCGACCGTCCAGAGAGCTTTGCTATCTGGGAAGGCCCCAACCGACCGCGCGGTCGACCGGACAGAGAGATTGCTCTCTGTATCCTGGCTCAGTCGACCGCCCGGTCGACCGATGGCTCTAACGGTCTGAAATATGACCGTTGGCCGGTCGGCCGGACGGTCGACCGACAGGCCTGACAGAACCCCAACGGCTAGTTTTTCTGAGCCTATAAATTTGGGGGTTTGGGCATTGTTTTCACCAAGATTTGGAGAGTATTTTTGAGCCAGTTTTTCCAATCCTTTTCAGAGGTTTTTCTCCACAAATTTGAGAGCAAATATTTCCTATCAAAAGGGAAGATTTTATCAAGAGTGTTAAAAGAGATTCTTTGAGTTTCCTCCACCATCTCTTTCCTTGTTTTTCTCACACAAACACTTGAGCTATCCATTGATTATTCATTCTATAGGAGTGTTGTAGTGAGAGTGTTTATTGGTGATCAAAGTGTTTAGATCACCAAGAGATCTTTTCTTGTTTCTTGAGGAGGCGGACGAGTGCGTTCGCGGTTGTTTCGAGTTCGGGTGCGAACTCTTAGTTTGAGGTGCGGCCTCGGCGAGCTTGTGGGGCTTGCGGTGTGTACGGACTAGGGAGTCCGAGAGCTTGTAGGTGTTGCGGCACCGGGTGATCCATTGGGATCGATTATAGTGGAAATCCTTCGTGTGTCGAAGGCGGGAATGTAGAGCAAGTGTGCTCGAACCTCGAAACAAATCCCTTGTGTTTGCGATTGCTCTCTCTCTCTCTTTGTCTCTTGTTTATATCTTGCATGCTATTATTGTGTTAATCTTTATATGCTTGATATACTTGTGAGCTCATATTGATATACTTGCTTGGGTTTGTTTGCTAACACTTGTATTCAACCAAGAGAGCCAACGCGGCACCTCAACCCTTATCAAGGGGAATCTAGAGGAGTTTGTCCAAAGCCCTTCACGGGAAATTCGGCAACACTCTTGTGTTATACGTGGTGTTTAGTTTAAATAGTTTGTTTAGGTCATAATAGTTTTTACTTCCGCATTATTTGGCATTAAGTGACCATTAGATTAGCCATCACCTATTCACCCCCCCTCTAGGTGAACTTACAATGCTGCCAAATTTTTTGAGAAATCAGTTATGATTATGATACCTATTGATTAATAAGGATATTTATATAAATTGAGGATATTGATAACTCGGACCGTTACAGTTCTGAAGTGGGAGTGACCCATCGACAGATTTGATACGTCGACTATGAGCGGGGTTAAGACCTACAACAGGGTGACGATCCGAACCTCCGAGTGGGGATCTCAGTAGTGGAATTGGGCATTCGAGTGGGGGATCCTAGCAGTGGAGTTGGGTTCACGATTACTTCTGAGTGAGAGTGTGACCCATCAACGGAGTTGTGAACTTGGTAAGGGCCTGAAGTGGGGGTGCGATGTAACGGTCCCAGCTTCTAATAAGCAAGATTAGATCCACAACACGTATTTATTCCCAAATCTCTTCTGTGATTCAAAATCTAGAAAAATTCGGCAGCATTTCCTCTAAAATTTTACCTTTTTTCACATACAAAAATAGCAATTTCGGCTCCAAGGCCTACTTATGTCCATAAAGGATTTCGGCCACATGGCCTACTTATCACACGGTATAAAGATCTCACTAGCACCACATTTCAACCTTAAAGAAGTTCCCACAATATGCTTATACAATATGTTCCACTACATATCCATCAAGGCATCCATCATCAACATGATACTACCAACATGATTATCATTCTTAGATTTACAAACATCCCAAGCACCACAAGTTCTAATTACAACTATTACAATAATAGGGGTTACATATGATAGTAGCATCAAGGTACATTTAACTAGGTAATGTTGAAATAAAACATACTTATATGCACATAGTGAACAAAAACAATATTTATGGAAGATATGCCATCCTGCTCATAACTGTTTTCCATTATGTTTGCAAAGGGGGAAAACTTACAATAAAAGGGTTGAGGAGCTAAATTACAAGTATTCTTAAAAAGATTACAAGTAGATCTCCTCAGAGATTCTGGAGAAGTGTGCCGATAGGAGTCTGATCAGCGCGCGACCACTTTGTCCCTTTGACGATGCGAGCGATGAGATTCCCTTCTCGCCTGGTTCGGGGAATCAGAGAACAGAAGGTTGGTAGAACCCTCTTGCTGCTTCTCAAAATCGCCTTCAATAAGGAATTCCTTCTCGCCTGGTTCCGGAGATTCCTTGAGAAGAAGGACGATGTTAGGGTATCAACACCCTGGCTAGAGAAAGCAATTTCTAAAAGGTCTCTGAATTCGAGAGCGCACGGTGCTTTGTGAAGAAGCCTCTGCTTGTGGAGTCCTCTTTTTCTTCGATCGATCCCCCTCTCCTTGTACCCCTGGTGGGCTATTTATAGGGAGAGCAAGGGTATAATCGTCCCTTGAAGATATGGAAACAGATTGAATCAAATCTGTTTGAATCCGGAAAGTAGCCTTGCGGCGAGGCTAAGATCAGTTTCTGCGAAGATAGAATTGGCAGGTCGGTTGATCTTTTTGATCCTTTCCATATCGTTGGAGGATTTCCCCTGATCTTCTTACTCGTTTTAGAAGAGTCAAGAGATTGTGGCAATCAACTGCCAAATTTGATCTCTGATTTGATCTTGATTGGATTTGATCTGATTGGATCCGGTCTCATCCGGAGATTTGATTGGTCAAAGGTTGACTATAGCAGACCAATAGCGGCGCTGCCCGCTTTGAGCTCGTAGCGGAGCTGGAGACGGTTTCTGGCGAAGTCCGAAAGAAACCCTTTGGCGGAGCTGGAAGTCCTCTGTGGCGAAGTTTGCGAGTTGGCTTCTTGGCGAGGCTTTGGATGACTTCAAGGCGAAGTTGGGTGATATTAGCCTCTCAAGCGAGGCTATCCCTTTGGGTCATGCGATGCTAAGTGCCAGCATCTTAGACCTGCTGAGGTCTGTTTAGAAACAATCCGGGTTCACTGTCTGCTTGCTGGATCAGTGGAGTCCAAGTTGCTTCCTTGTCCCTCGGAGATGGGGAAAAACTGGTCTTCAGCTCGTCCGTCACTTATCTTTTATAAATGTCAACAAGTTTAGACATTGTTCGGACCAATAAGAATCTTGTCTTTTTTAAGTGTCAACAAGACCCCCTTCAAAGTTTTCAAGAGTCTGCAATGGCTCAGACTTTGAAACACTTTGAACTGCTTTGATCGGTGGTGTGTGGAGTATGAACGTCGCCATGATGGTTGAGTTCAGCTTCGCTTTAAATCCTGCTTTGGGATGTAGATTCACCGAGGAATCATGTAGACTCGCGTCTGGGTGGCTTCGCAGCTAGATAAGTTCGCTCTGGAACATCTATCGCTTTCCCGATGCCAACTGCCGTGAGCCAGTTACGAGGAGGATTACTCCTTTCTTCGTGCTGATCGAGGGAGATATTCTCCGATTTGCACGTTTCCAAGGGAAGATATTCCCTTTCTTCAAGGCGCAATAAGTGCCTTTATGAGGGAGACGTTTCTCCCTTCGTACGGTTCCAAGGGAAACCGTCCCTGTTCTCAAGGCGCAGTAAATGCCTTAAATGCGCTCGTGCTTTCACGCTTGAGGCAGGAGCGCTCAGACCATGGGGCCTATAAATAGGGCACTTGGGGTCCTCTGAAGAGAAGTGCTTTGCCTCTCTTCTCTTCTCTTGGTTTAGAAAGATCACTGCATGTTAAGTCCGCTGCGCAGGCAGGACTTGGGACCTGGTATCTTCAAGGTTGAGCCAGTCTTGCCATATAGGTGAGGCTAAGACTGTGTCCCATAGGATCAGTCTGGCTTAGCCATATAGGCGAGGCTAGGACTTGACGTTTGCTGAGCTAGCCCATCACTGCTGTGCGAGCGAGGCTTATCCTCTGCTCCAATCGAAATCGGATTGCTTCGCCCCAAAGAATTCGGCTTTAGCGCTTTTACAGTATCTTTTGTGTTTAACTGCTAACTTACTCCAATTTTGCATTGCAGTGAGCTATGTTCGCCGATCTTGTGTCTTGATGAAAGAGACCGAAAAGTTGCCTTATGCTTCCCCGGTTGAAGCTTTACTTTTAAGCAGGAGGAACAACTTGGAGCAGCTGATGTGTGTCCCAGAGGCTGTTGGCAGCCTTTTATCCGAGGTGATTCGTTCTGAGGTAAGGCTGGCTGCCGCTTTTACCGGAGATGATCCGCTTCAAGATAGTGGGCGTCGCTTGTGGGATCGTCGGCATCATTGCCGACTTTCAACTTTGGTGGCCTTTGGGGGCGATCCACTTCGGGAAAGCGGGCATCACACCCGTTAGATCACTGGTATCACTGCCAATTCCCATTATACGTGATCTATCGTGTTGGCGGCGATAGGTTTTTATTGCCAGGCTTCAACAAAAATGGCCTGGCAAGATCTGCCATTTTTGTGGAGAATAATGGCCGTGTCCTTGCGGCACCACTGGTTACGGCCTTGTGCAGGAGGAAGGCCTTTCGTGTCCAGTCGACCTGACTTAGAAGCAGATAAAACCGCTTGTATGCCTTTTGCGCAAATGACCCTGTCGAACCACTGAACGTGTTGTATGAAACACAACTTTGATGTAATATCAATGTACTCTTCCTTTGAAATCAATGAAAGTTCATCTCTTGATTATCTGATCTTTGCTTGCTTTCATTGAAAATTTGGCTATAGCGGAGCTAAACTGTATGCGGAGTTAAGGGCATAGTCGCTTCTTTAAATGAACTTCGCGAAATTGGTATGTCCGCGAACAGCGCCTTTTTAAGGGGCTAAGATAAGCCTTTCGGCGAAGTCCCTGAAGGATTGCGCGAAATCTGCATTTTAAGCCAAGACGAAGTTAACCCTTAGTGGGATCGAAGCAGCGCTTCTCGGGAAGGCGCTTCGGGTGGCGTTTCGAATTAATTCGAAACGGCGGCGTACGCCCTTTTCGAGGCCTCGTTTCAGGCGCTGATTGGCCTATAAAAGCCCGATCGGGCTGAACAGGAAAAGATCTCCTTTTTTCAGAGAAATTTCTTGACTTTCCCTCTCCCTCTTCCTTCTTCATTCAGAGAACTTTGAGAACTCTTGCAGTTCTTCAATGGCGCCCAAAAGACGAGCGGGGAAAGAAGTGGCGACTTCTGCAACGGAGGGTCCTCCTCCTCTGGTCATCGAGCGACCAATTGCCGGTAAGAGACTTTCTCTCCTAATTAGAGACTGCGGTCTCTCTCTTTTAAAGCCAGTATTTGGCTTATCAGGACGATCGAATATGATCTGTCCTTATTAGGGAACTCGTTTCCCTGATTTTCCCTATCTTCCTTGTACAGGGAATTAAGAACTGAATAGTTCTTCTTTAGGCTTCCTTACGAAGCCATTACTTGGGCTGTCTTCGTCCTGTTTGAGGAACAGGACTCGGGTTTGTCCCTTCAGTCATGGCCACGAAGGATGGCTCTTGACCATAATGCCCTCTTGGTGACGTCAGCGCTTAGGGCTATACCACTTCCTGCTTAAGCGAAGTTGGTACTTAGACGTTTTCTGCAAAATGCAGATTTGTCTGCGAGATCAAGCTTTGTCGAGGCTGTCGCCTTACTGGCCTTGCTCACGGGGCGAGGCTATGCCTTGGTGAATCTTATATCTCCATGTCTGCTTGATTGTTGAACTAATCATAGTTCTCTTCCCTTTTCTTTCTTGCAATACCTTACACCCCTGGTCCCTTGAATAGTCTGTTTGGAATGACCAGCCGAGCGGATGGCAGTATCAGCCTTCAATTCTATGGCCAGGCTTCTTTTTTTAGTGAGCGGAGTTCCGTCGTCCGGGACACGCTTATCCATGGTGGTGATCCGCTCACCATGAGGAGTATTCTAACCACCGCTCCTCTCGAAGACATCGATCGTCGGACTTATCAAAAGCCCAATTTCATGTTCGGAGATGCCGCGTCCAATCCTGATCGCCAATTGCAGGCAGGCGAAGGACAGTGGATCTTCGAGTTGGATGGCGAGAAGTTTTATCTTCCGTCTAACAAGCGGCACTTTCCTTTGTCTTCTTTTGAGTGCGTAACTCAGGATCGGAAGATGGCATGGGGCGTGAGCCGAAGTGTCGAGTCCGTCCACGTTGGGAGATTGAAACCTCAGTCTCCTGGTTTTTCAAGGGCGGGCCCTCCTCACAACATAATAGGCCTATATCCTGGAAACGTATCGCGGGAGCTTCCGGTAGGAGAGAATCCGGCTGTGGCGCAGACCTTTGGCACCCAATTCTGCGCAGTTGACGGGAACTATCCTGCCACTGACTTCAAGACTCCCGGTTGGGTTCATCCCCAAAGACATGGTGGGCGGACCTGACCAACTATGTCCTCGCTCACTTCGAGGAGGACTTGGAGAGGTTGAACCTCTATGAGGCCGTAAGGGCGACCTGCTACGGCATTGATATGAAGGTGGCGTGCTTCTACGCCATCCTTGAGTTATACTGCCCAGCTTCTGGGACTTTCTTCACCCCAATTGGCGAGTTGGGCATGACCTTGCATGAGATGAGGGAAATCTCTGCCCTACCTTTCGGGTCTCTCCCGTATGAAGAGTACTTTCCATGCGAGACGGAGTTGGCTCTTCTGGAGAAGCAGGAGCCTGCTTTATTTGAGACTTATCGGGAGTTAATGTGCCATTTGCACATCTGTTCTAACATCCATGGTGGCAGCAAGGGTAGCTCGAAGAGCTTGAAGAACTGGGGGAGTTACCTATTCGCAGATATGAAGAATGCTCCTGAGGCAGCTCATTGTGGAGTTGCAGATGGCGACATTTTTGAACGGATGGAGATATGCCTCCAAAGGGATATCGTCATGACAGAAGACGATGGTCCCTATAAGAAGGGTGATGTCCTTCGGAGCTTTCACCATCAGGCTCGTCAGCCGATGTCTCGGAAGGCACTGTTGGCCGGTTTCTTAACCGTCTGGTTGAAGAAATGCGTAGTGCCATCCTCCTCGGGTGACATCGTCCACCCGAATGTTTTACTGCCCGCCGTTCGCTTGGTCCATGGCCATCGTCTGGGTCTCCTTCCGGCCATGGTGTGCTGTATTCAAAGAGGCCTTCGCGCATTAACGGAGGCTTTCTGCAGGCCACCGGCGACGAGGCGTGGGAAGAGCGCCATCCTGCCTTGTGATGGACCCAATCCTAGGGTGGGTCTGCCATACACTTATTTAATGGCGTGATTTGCCTTGCACTGCCCTTCTTTGATTGAAGCTGGAGAGGACCCTCCGCAAGGTGTTCGAATGGCTCTTCTCCGCCGATTCGAAGGATGTTCCTGGCTGAAGACCTACGTGGCCGAGGCCCGCAAGTTAGTGTGTCGTCATGACGCTTACAACCTATTTCATTGTTTTCCTCGCATTCGGGGCGCAGGATACGACGAGGAATTCTGAGATGCGGAGTCAGGACGGTCTCCCATGAGTCGGGGGGTTTTTGAGTGGCTGGTCAGCATCCGGCCCTCACATTTATTGTATAGAAGCGGGGATGTCTGCTATTTAGAACCTTACATCCCAAGCCGGTTTGCTCGACAATTTGGGTACGACCAGCTGTATGTGGGCAACCCCAATCTCGATTTAGCCTTCATGGGGAGTCTCATCGATGGGGCCCGTGCCTGGTGATTCTTTACTGCGGGCGGCACTGGGGCGTGGATGCGCACGCCATTGAAGGATCCCAACCTTCTGACGACCCTGTGCTTTTGCCAGTGGTATGCGGCTTCCAACTCCACACCTCCTGAATTCAATGCCAACCGCTCAGGTGTGAAGTTAATCTCTCATCGACTGAAGCGAAAGGCTTCTGAGAGAAAGGAAGGCAAACGGGTTCGTGTCCCTGGCTTGGAAGAGTTCATCGTTGTAGATGATAGCGAGGCTTCTGATGCAGGGAGTCCTCGCTTCGAGGCGGGGATGGGAGCTGATACTCATGCGGCTGGCTCTGGTGTGGTGGGGACATCTTCCCCACGACGTGCGGGAGAAGTGAAAGAAGAGGATTCTGACGTCCACTTCAAGAGAAAGCGGGCAGTAGCTCTCGTAGGAAATCATTGGCGAAGAAGCCCCGCCGCCAAGCTCCTACGATTGTCCTAGAGGGTTATCCCTCTACAGCGATTCCTCCTGCCGCCCCATTAGCAACTGAACCGTCGGTTGCTGAACCGACTAGTGGTGAATTCGCTCCAGGTCTGGGTAAGGTTAACCCATCCATATAATACGCCTTTGGTGTATCCCAAATAACTCATTATTTGCTTCTTGTTGCAGGAGTTGAGGCGGTTGGGGAACAAGGGGAACATTATGATCCCCTATTCGCTTATGGGACTGCTGTTGGTTCCTTTACTCACGCGGAGGAGTCCGGAGGTGATGCAGCCGACATTGGTCCCTCGGGCGCTGGGACTTCTAAAGGGAGTTCTGAGGCATCGAGCTCTATTGGGTGGTCCAAAGGATACTCGGCAAGCGAAAGCGAGCCGGCTGTTCGTGCTGATTCTGGCAAAAATTTTCTGATGGAGCCCCTGGAGACTGATGCAGCTGACGAGATGTTCGAGGCAACATCATCCTTGGGTATTGTCCTAACCTCTTGGCTTCTTTTGCATGTAGTGTCCCGACTAACCGTAGTCTTGTTACAGGTGTTCGACCTCAAGGTGCATCAGCTTTAAGAGAGCCGGAAGATCCCCCCGAAGGGCCAAGGGGTGACATGAGCGCTTCGACCGCGGCGGATACTGCTATGTTGGACGCGCTGTATGGCGACCTGCCTTCTTATCGGCCCAAATCAACCGAAAGGCCAGAAGTTGCGGAGGCGGCAGTCCCGGAGGTGTCCTCACTCCCAACTGTATCAACGAGTGGGGTGCCGACAATTTTGCCAAGTACGGAGCTGAGGGTGATCACAAGCCCTACTTCTCTAACCCTGATGGTTGAGCCTGCTGCTCAGGAGGTGGTTGCTAGTCCTTCTTCCGCGGTGGCTGGCGTTCTGGTCTCGATGAGGACTCCGCCGAGATCGCCCTCGGCTTGTCCGGCTGCTGTCAGTGCTCCCGCTGCTTCTTCTGCGACGGCGTCGACCAGGCTGGTAGACTATTCCGAGGTTGCCTCTTTACCGGAAGTGGCTGAGGTCGAGAACGATTACATCGGTGACCTGGTCGATAATTTTTATAAAGGCTTAGGGCGGACTATCGACATGGTTCTGAAGGGCTCAACTATGCCATTCTCAAGGTTAAAGGGGGTCCTCTCCCGTGATATTGAGAGTATTCGGGACTTTGAGGGGTATCACTAGGCCACTGCCTTGGAGCTCCTGGTGGATGAATTTGAGAAGGATGAGGAGGAATGGCGCCGCCTCCACCGTTTGGACCCGGAGTCTTTAGTTGATGACCAGCTCGCGCTTCTCATTGCTCAAAAGCACGAGACCCGGCTTGCCGCTCAAGAGGCTGCTAAGGCTATCTCTTCTGACTTGAAATCCTTGGAAACAAGGCAAGCGGAGGTTGGAAGTGTAATTGACGTCTCCACTAGTGCTCTTCTCGGCGCTGAGGATAAGATTGCGAAGGCTGAGGAAATGATCAGGAAAGCAAATCTTCTCTTATCCAAGGTCATACCGGTGCGTCTTGAGGAAACTGCGCGGCTTGAAGAGCTCAAAGCTCAGAGTGAGGAGCTTGCGCGGCAGGGGTTGTCACAGAGGGCTACTTTGGCGGAGGCCGAAGCTCGTCTGGCTCAGGCGGAAGATTTCAATGATGCCGAGCTGAGGTCACAAGCGCTTGCCCAGGCTGCTGATGACAGGAAGACGAGGCTAAACACCCTCGGAGAGCGGCTCAGATCGTACAGTGTGCGCTTGTAGCTCCATGTACTTTATCCTCTTGAAATGAATGAAAATTCTTTCTTCTTTTGTCGAATCTTCAATCTTGTTCTTCTTTTTGAATTGCGATTCTGAATTGTAGTGCAATTTCTTGAGAACATAGTTCTTGTTGGGTTGGATAATGAGACTTGGCTATCTGTCAGTTCAGAGGTCGCGATGACATAACTGGTTGAGACGTTACCAAGCCCGAAATCGGTCCTCGTCGGATCGTAAGATGAGACCTGTCTTTTGTAAATGTCAACAGGGCTCGGAATTGAGACTTAGCTGTCTGCTGGTTCAGAGGTCGCAATGACATAACCGGATGAGACGCCACCAAGCTTCAGAAATTGGTGATACTCGTCTTTTGTAAATGTCAACGAGTATCGAGACCTGTCTTTTGTAAATGTCAACAGGCTCGGAATTGAGACTTAGCTGTCTGCTGGTTCAGAGGTCGCAATGACATAACCGGATGAGACGCCACCAAGCTTCAAAAATTGGTGATACTCGTCTTTTGTAAATGTCAACGAGTATCGAGACCTGTCTTTTGTAAATGTCAACAGGGCTCGGAATTGAGACTTAGCTGTCTGCTGGTTCAGAGGTCGCAATGACATAACCAGATGAGACGCCACCAAGCTTCAAAAATTGGTGATACTCGTCTTTTGTAAATGTCAACGAGTATCGAGACCTGTCTTTTGTAAATGTCAACAGGGCTCGGAATTGAGACTTAGCTGTCTGCTGGTTCAGAGGTCGCAATGACATAACCGGATGAGACGCCACCAAGCTTCAAAAATTGGTGATACTCGTCTTTTGTAAATGTCAACGAGTATCGAGACCTGTCTTTTGTAAATGTCAACAGGGCTCAGAATTGAGACTTAGCTGTCTGCTGGTTCAGAGGTCGCAATGACATAACCGGATGAGATGCCACCAAGCTTCAAAAATTGGTGATACTCGTCTTTTGTAAATGTCAACGAGTATCGAGACCTGTCTTTTGTAAATGTCAACAGGGCTCGGAATTGAGACTTAGCTGTCTGCTGGCTCAGAGGTCGCAATGACATAACCGGATGAGACGCCACCAAGCTTCAAAATTGGTGATACTCGTCTTTTGTAAATGTCAACGAGTATCGAGACCTGTATTTTGTAAATGTCAACAGGGCTCGGAATTGAGACTTAGCTGTCTGCTGGTTCAGAGGTCGCAATGACATAACCGGATGAGACACCACCAAGCTTCAAAAATTGGTGATACTCGTCTTTTATAAATGTCAACGAGTATCAAGACCTGTCTTTTGTAAATGTCAACAGGGCTCGGAATTGAGACTTGTCTTTTGTAAATGTCAACAAGTTCAAAATTGTAGTGGAATTTGGGAGAAAGTCTCGTCTTCACAGGGAGAAACGAGGGAATCACTGTCATAGGTTTAATGTTAACGTAACAGCGAAAGATATTTGTGGTCTTACCATTCTATGGATGAGAATTGGTAAGTGATTTTGGAGGTCTCGTCCTCGCGGGGAGAAACGAGGGGATCAAGCGGGAACTGGTCCCTTAGGATTTTTAGCAAATCCCCAGCTGTCAACGGGTTTGATATGCCTTTACCAACTACCGTTTGAATTGGGCTAGCCATGCTATTCCCCTCAGCATGATGAGTTGTCGAGGACTTATGTTGGGCTTAAAGGCCAACATTTTCCTCTATCCTTAATCGTTAAAGGATATTGGATTATCGGGTTTATGTCTGCATAACCCTGATTCTCCTTTAGGATAACTGGTGCACGACCAGGTTCCTGTTGGTTTATGGCTGTATGATCTCACTTGGAGGAAGAGAAAGGCTCTCTTTGTGTGTACTTTGCACACGAAGGTCTTGATCAGAGGTGTAGTGTTAACTTGACCATGAGAAGGATCCTTGATTAAGGATAATACTTCTTTAAGAACTTGCCATTGATCAGCATCATGAGTAGGTCGCCCTCTGCAGTCGTGAGGCGGTATGCTCCGTTTGAATAGACTGTTTCTATCACAAACGGTCCTTCCCATTTAGGCTGAAATTTGTCTTTGGTCTTGTGCGTCATAATCATCGGTCGTCTGACGGCTAAGACCAGGTCTCCTTTCTGGAAGACTCTCTGTTTGACCTTCTTATTGAAGGCTTTTGAGATTCGAGCTTGATATAGCTCGATATGCTGCTGAGCTTGTAGCCGCTTCTCATCTAAGGCTTCAAGCTCTTGAAGACGCAATCGATCATTGTCCTCTAATGTGATCTTAGTGGTCAGAGCGACTTGCAATGACGGCATCTGGATTTCCAACGGGATGACTGCTTCGCACCCATATACCAGGGAAAAAGGCGTATTGCCTGTCGGTGTCCGAACCGTGGTTCGGTAGGCCCAAAGACATTCACCAAGCTTTTCGTCCCAATCTCGCTTGTTCGAGGAGACGAATTTCTTGAGTAGCTTGATGATCATTTTGTTGAATGCTTCCGCCAAGCCGTTAGCTGCGGGATTATAGGCAGTTGAAGCCACATTCTGAATTCGGTATTTATCGTAGAATCGATAGAATACCTGACTTATGAATTGGGGACCATTGTCATGGATGATCCGCCTAGGGACACCAAATTGATGAATGACATGGTGCTTGATGAAATTAACCACATTAGGGGTTTTGACTTCAAGCAGTGGTATAGCTTCTGCGCACTTTGAGAAGTAATCGGTTATTGCCAGGATGAACCGGTGACCTCTTGTCGAAGAGGGGCTGATTGGCCCTACGACGTCGATTCCCCATGCTTCAAATGGCCATGAAGCAATAGTTGGGTGGAGCAGCTCCGAAGGCTGGTGTATGAAATCCGCATGAATCTGGCATGCTTTACACCTTCGTGCGTATTGGATGGCATCGGCTATCATAGTTGGCCAATAGTATCCAAGTCTGTGCAACCTGTCTTTGAGCTTTGGACCTGGCTGATGAGCTCCGCAAATGCCGTCATGCGCTTCTTGGAGCGCTTCCTGTGCCTCTGAATTGGAAAGGTAACGGAGGAGAACACCGTCATATGAGCGACGGTAAAGTGTCTTCAAAGTCGGATCGTAATAGAACCGGAGAGACCTTCGTCTGATGGACGCCGCTTCCTTGGGATCGTCTGGAAGCAGACCGTGCAAAGCATAGTCGATGAAAGGAAAGCGCCAGTCTCTTGGTTCAAAATCCGTGGAGACATTATAGACTTCTCGAGTTCTTAGTATGTGCTTGGAGCATATAAGATGTCGAGTTGCGACTGTGAGGTGATACTCGGTGTTGGCTGGCAAGGCTAGCGTCGTCGCTAACGCAGCGAGAGCGTCCGCCTTGGTATTCTGAGATCGGGACACATGGCCGATGTAGAAACCTTCAAATAGGTTAGCCAATTCGATGGCTGTATGGTAATAAGGCACCAAGTCCTCATGGCGGACTTCATACTCGCCTTTAACCTGATTGATGATTAGTTTTGAATCGCCATAGGCTTCAAGGTAGCGCACCCCCATTCCATGAGCGAGCTGAAGACCAATGAGCAGAGCATTATATTCTGCTACATTGTTAGAGCACGATTCTGTCAGAGAAAATGCTCTGGGCAGGACATGATTCTGTGGGGAGATAAACGCAACCCCCACTCCGGCAATAATCTTGCCTTTAGGGCCCATTCGCGATGCTCCATCAAAGAACATCTGCCATACTTCCTCTTCTGAGGTTGCATTAGATTCGAAGACCTCATCAGGGATGTCTTCGTGAAGCTTTGAGTGTTCCGGAACTGGATGAGCAGCCAAGAACTCTGCAAGAACCTGGCCTTTAACCGCCTTCTGAGGCGTGAAGATCATGTCGTATTGAGACAATAAAAGTGCCCACTTAGCCAATCTTGAATTCAATGATCCTGGCTTCGTCATAAGAAGACGCAATGGGTTTACCTTGGAGATGACATGTATGGTCTGGCCGACCAAATAATGTCGTGTCTTCTGAACAGCGAAGACGAGAGCTAAACACTCTTTCTCGATAGGGGATGGACGCTCCCGATTGCGCTGTGCAATGGGACGTCGCCCTCCGAGTTGGCATCGGGTGGAGGAAAATTTAAGTCCATTTAATACCTAAAAGAATAGTCAAACTTAATCAATGGCAACTAAATAACAACAAGTAGAATAGCTCCAAAACAAAATACTGATTTCATTTATGCACAAAATGTTTTCATGGCAACATTTACATTAGCATGACTACATTCTTTCAAAACATACAAATGTAGTCATAAAGAGATACATTGTTCACACATATAGCTATTGACAACCACTTTCTTCACCAAAAAAAAAATATCCACTTATATGAGTCAACATTCATTTTCTCCAAAAACAAACAAAAAAAAATGTCACCCACCTAGACCTCTATCAAGGGGTTATGTTAGAACCCGAGGAGCTTTCCTCCCTGACGTCCCCTACAGATTCATCTTCCTCAATGTCCTCTTCTTCCTCGGGGTCTTCTTCTTCTTGATTTAACTCCTCAGGATCTTCTTCTTCTGGGTCTACTTCTTCAGGATCCTCTTCTTTTTCAAGATTTTCTTCCTCAGGATCCTCTTCTTCTTCCTCCAGGACAGCATCATATTCACATCTCCAATTCTCATGATCATCGTAAAGATCCATGTCTTCTACCCAGCTGGAGTCCCACCAAATACCTCCAAAGAAAATCTTTCCTTCAGGATTCATCTCATTGTTAGGCAGGACTCCCAGGTCCACAGTTGTTGGTGCATTCCTTATGGCACTCTCCGCCTCACCGATTTCATCCTTAACATCTTGTTCCATGCGAACCCCTGTATCCTTACTGTCTGGGGGACCTTTCAGAATGATAGCTGGATCGGTCTCATCAGATTCAAAATCCCAATCCATGTGGTCCGCAATCCAACTCAAACTTTCCGACCCCGGACCGTCGGATGACGATCCTGTCATCTCAGAATCTCCCATCTGTAGAAGTAAGAGATTTACATTAGACGATTTGTCTTCCAATTCTCCCCAAAATAATAAATTGCATGAATATATAACAAGACATGATAGAAAATCATCACTTCTTTAACCATGCCGATCTTTCATAATTTTTCCATTGGGCACAACTACCCTGCCAATAGGTTTACCCTGACTTGTGTAATATTTTAATTGCTCTCTCTTTTTTAGTGTCCCATATCACTGAAATCCCATACAAAAGGGCCCGCACCCCTTGCATGATCCATTTGAATTAAGGTATGCGGGTACCCAAATTCAAATGTAGAGAACAGTTAAATATCATACCTTTCAGAGTCAAATACCCTAAAATCCTACCGTCACCACAATACCCCTTTATCTAACTTACCCAAACATACAAACAATTCCACATACTTACATAGCCAGTCCCGTATGCTACATCTATCTAGGCTAACCTTGCCTAAACCACGCTCTGATACCAACTGTAACGGTCCCAGCTTCTAATAAGCAAGATTAGATCCACAACACGTATTTATTCCCAAATCTCTTCTGTGATTCAAAATCTAGAAAAATTCGGCAGCATTTCCTCTAAAATTTTACCTTTTTCCACATAAAAAATAACAATTTCGGCTCCAAGGCCTACTTATGTCCATAAAGGATTTCGGCCACATGGCCTACTTATCACACGGTATAAAGATCTCACTAGCACCACATTTCAACCTTAAAGAAGTTCCCACAATATGCTTATACAATATGTTCCACTACATATCCATCAAGGCATCCATCATCAACATGATACTACCAACATGATCATCATTCTTAGATTTACAAACATCCCAAGCACCACAAGTTCTAATTACAACTATTACAATAAAAGGGTTACATATGATAGTAGCATCAAGGTACATTTAACTAGGTAATGCTGAAATAAAACATACTTATATGCACATAGTGAACAAAACAATATTTATGGAAGATATGCCATCCTGCTCATAACTACTCTATGCTACAGTATGCCTTTACCTTTATCCAGACCTGAAAGGGGAAAAAATGAAAGGAATGAGCTCGACGGCTCAGCGAGTAAATTTTATAAACACTATAAGAATGATAACATGGATATTCTATCACAACATACCTTGTGGGTCCCAAGAAGGTCTTACAAGAATGTAGATACCCTTCCCCTATTATCCTTACATGATTTAATAGTTGTAAGTTACAATTGTTAAACTTCCTTTTTGGTTACTAAAAGTTCCTTCCACGTATATGTGGGAGCGAGTCGTTAATTGATCTCCTACATGAATAACTCTATACATATGTTCTATCTTACTCAAGACTTTATTAATCAATATCACATTCAAATACTTACCGGTAATACAATATTTCATTATTTACTAAAGCACATTCACATATTACCCTATTCATAGGGTGCTATTTTCCCCCGTCTTCTCCCACCTACCAGCTCCCGCCCGGCCCCTTCCTCCTCGTAAAAGCAACCCAGAATCACATACAGCATATGGAATAAACATTTATATTTATACGATGCAAGTGTACACATATGATTCACATGACCCCGTCTTCTCTCTCCTACCGGCTCCCGCCCGGCCCCTTCCTCCTATGTTTATAATAAAAGCGTGTACCCGCATTAATCACCGTCTTTCCCCCTCCTACCGGCTCCCGCCCGGCCCCTTCCTCCATGCAAATTTACCAAATATACGAAATCAACATACTCTCATTATACCTCTTACAATCAATACACTCATACATAATGCATAACATCAATATACTATAGCATAAGTTACATACTTAGCATGCTTTGGTAAAGATCACACAATCCACAAGTTCATGTATACACCACACACTCAACATACTAGTATATGAGTATTGCCACAAAGTTTCATACAATTATGATTCATGTGGGGATACACAAGTCTTAAGATTAGATGTTTAATAAATTCACATACCTAGGATGTAACATAACATCATGTACATTTACGTCTTCTACCGAATCTATGTGAAAAGGGCTTAGGAATCTATCATCTTTCACTATACACTTCACATATGTAACCTTACATAGCTCCAATTTTTACTAAAGCATAGCATATACATCTTATATCCCCACTCTCTAGTGAAAAGAGAATAAGCATGTTACCCATTTCATGAAAAACTAATCTACATGTCACCTTACATTATTCTAGCATGCTTTCCCCAAATCCATCCTAATTTCATTACGTCAAATACTTAAATTAGATTCATAATTTATGTAAGCATAGTGAGTATAGAAATCTACTCACCTAATAGATGGATTCCCACTTGTGTTCTTTGTTCAATCCTTCCACTCAAACCCTAGCAAAGGACCAAGGCAATTCTTAGTCATGAAATAAATTATAGCATGAGAAGGATTAGTGGAGTATAAATTTACCTTCACCCAATTTTAGCCTCTGAAAATTGGGAGTTTTTAGGAACTAATTTCAGAATTAGGGCTTTGATTTTCCCTTGCAAAACCACCCCCAAATCTGGATTTCTCCTCTTCTTCGGCCAACAGGGGATCCCCCCCCCGAACCAGGCCGACCCGCGGCCCTGTGCGCCTCCCCCGCGCGTGCTGCACGCGGCTGCGGGCTGTGCTCGTAGCTGTGCGCAGCCGCGTGTTGGTGGCGCGCGGCTGCTGCCGCCCCCTGGCTTCGGCTGGGGGTGCAAGAGAGAGAGGGAGAGAGAGAGTTGTGAGGGAGGAGCAAGTCTAGGGTTCAGGTGGAGAGGAAAAGATTTTTTACAGAGAAGAGAGAAACTCTTCTCAGATCTGAACGTAAGGGAAGGTACACTTTGCATAAAGGCCCCCAATAAATCAAGTTATCAATAAGTTAACACCTCCCCCATGTTGCCACTTGGCCAAAACTAGGATCAAGATGATCCTAGCCCTACATCTCATCCCCTCATGCACACCTAACCCCTTCCACTAACTCCAAATAAAATATTACAAATACTAAGTAATTTTATTTAGGTATACACTATTTTGGGAAGACTATTAGATATACCTAAGAAAAACAATTATCTAAGATATACTCTCATATACCCTAGTATCATAATTATTTTAGCATAAAATACTTACACATATTTTCTATGTATTCCAATTTATGCCATATAAAAAAAATGAAAGTGATTCATAAAAAAAATAAAATACTAATCCTTGGTTATCCTTATTACTATTGGTATTCAATTAAGAGATAGGAATCATAAAATTGTCTTTATCACCGATACTTAATATAATTAGAAAAAAATATATAGGCTGTTACATTTCTACCCCCCTTAGGGGAGCTTCGGTCCCGAAGCTCGACGTACCTTGGAAGAGTTGAGGGTAGGTTATTCGCATATCCTCCTCTGGTTCCCAGGTAGTCTCTTCGATTTCCTGGCTTCTCCATAATACCTTCACCAACGAAATAGCTTTGTTCCGCAAAACCTTCTCTTTACGATCTAAAACTTGCACTGGCTCCATCGTGTATGATAAATCTTCTTGGAGTTGTAAAGGTGAGTAACTAAGAACATGACTGGGATCTGGTATGCATTTCCTTAATTGTGACACATGAAATACATTATGCATCTTCTTCATTTCTGGTGATAGTGCTAACCGGTAAGCCAGAGGTCCAATTCTTTCCAATATCTCGAAAGGACCGATAAAATGGGGGTCTAACTTATTCCGTTTACCAGTCCGTATCACTCCTGTCATTGGTGATATCTTCAAGAAAACTTTGTCGCCTTCAGCAAACTCCAAGGGTCTCCGGCGCCGATCTGCATATGTCTTCTGTCTACTCTGGGCCGCCTTCATCCTTTTCCTAATTATCTGGATCTTCTCTGTTGTTTCTAACACTATATCAGCTCCGAATAATGTTCGATCTCCCATCTCCTCCCAACAAATCGGAGATCTGCACCTCCTGCCATACAAGGCTTCAAATGGCGGCATTCCAATAGTAGATTGATAACTATTGTTGTATGCAAACTCTGCCAATGGTAGGTATTTTTCCCAATTACCTCCGAAATCCAATACACATGCTCTCAGCATATCCTCTAATATTTGAATAGTTCTTTCTGATTGTCCGTCGGTTTGCGGATGAGCAGCTGTACTTGGATGTAGTTTAGTGCCCAGAGCTTGGATAGGCTGATCCATAGTCTTGACTGGAATCGGGGGTCTCGATCTGACACAATAGTCTCAGGTACTCCATGAATTCTGATTATCTCTCGGAGGTAGATTTGGGCTAATCTGTCCATCGAATAGTTTATTCGAATGGGTAGGAAATGGGCGGATTTTGTGAGTCGGTCGACTATCACCCATATGGCATCATATCCTTGAGGGGATCTGGGGAGTCCTGTAACAAAATCCATAGTAATGTTGCTCCACTTCCATTCAGGGATTTGCAACGGCATAAGGAGTCCTGGGGGCTTCTTGTGTTCAGCTTTGACTTGTTGGCATATCAGACATCTTTGTACAAATTTAGCTATGTCCTTCTTCATTCCTTCCCACCAAAATTTGATCGTAGATCTTGATACATCTTGGTTGCTCCAGGATGTGCGGTGTAAGGAGTGCAATGAGCTTCAGTCATAATTCGCTCCTTGAGCTTAAAATCTGAAGGTATATATATTCGGCCTCCCTTTCTTAGCAAGTCCTTAACAATGGAATAATCTTGAGTTCACCCCTTTGCACTTTTTCCACAATCCTAATTACTTGATCATCTTTTAGTTGAGCTTCTTTAATCTCTCTATGGAGGTCAAAATCAATGCTGACTTGATTTACCTGAATCATCCCTCCCCGAGTTTCCTTTATCAAAATCTCCAATTGCAACTGCTCTATGTCTTTTAATAGGTCATCCTATTGTGTTAGTAATACTGCTACGGATACTCCAGACTTCCTACTAAGGCATCTGCCACTACATTGGCCTTCCCGGGGTGGTAATGAATAGCCAAATCGTAGTCTTTCATTAACTCCAACCATCTTTTTGGCGCATATTCAGTTCCTTTTGGGTAAAGATTTACTTTAGACTCTTATGATCTGTATATATATCACATGAGACCCCATAAAGGTAGTGTCGCCATATTTTTAAGGCAAAGATGACTGCGGCTAGCTCAAGATCATGTGTAGGGTAATTCTTCTCATGGTTCCTTAGTTGTCTAGAGGCATAAGCAATTACTCTGCCATGTTGCATCAATACACACCCCAGCCCTGACTTCGACGCATCGCTGTAAACAACATAGCCTTCAGTTCCAGTGTGCATGGCTAGGACTGGGGCCGATGTTAGTTTATCCTTTAATTCTTGGAAACTTCTTTCCTGACTATCTCCCCAATGGAATTTGAGACCTTTCTTAGTTAATTGTGATAAGGATACCGCTATTCTGGAGAATCCCTCCACAAATCTCCGGTAATATCCAGCCAATCTTAGAAAGCTTCGTACTTCTGTGACATTGGTAGGTCGAGGCCACTCTTTAATCGCTTCGATCTTCGCAGGATCCACTGATATTCCTTCCTTATCTATGATGTGACCCAAGAATCCAACTTTATCCAGCCAGAATTCACACTTCTTAAGTTTTGCATAGAGTTGGTTCTCTCTCAATAATTGTAATACTACCCTTAAGTGACTTTCATGATCTTCTTTGCTTTTAGAGTAGATTAGTATGTCATCTATAAAGACCACCACAAATTGATCTAAGTATGGTTGGAAGATCCTATTCATCAGATCCATAAATGCCGCTGGAGCATTAGTCAAACCAAATGGCATCACTAAAAACTCATAGTGATCATATCTAGTCCGAAAAGCTGTCTTAGAAACATCCTCCGGCTTGATTTTTAATTGATGGTATCCAGATCTCAGATCTATTTTGGAAATATACTGGCACCCTGAAGTTAGTCAAAAAGGTCATCAATTCTCGGCAGTGGATATCGATTCTTGATAGTGACCTTGTTCAATTCACGGTAGTCTATACACAGCCTCATGCTCCCATCTTTCTTCTTAACAAATAACACAGGAGCACCCCAAGGTGATACACTCGGCCGAATAAATCCCAGACTTAGTAACTCTTACAGCTGGTCCTTCAATTCTTTCATTTCTGCGGGCGCCATCCTATAGGGTGCCTTGGATATGGGACCTGTCCCTGGTAGAAGATTAATGAAAAAATCTACTTCCCTATCTGGGGCAAGCCGGGTAGATCCTCCGGAAATACATCAGGGTATTCCTTTACAACTTCTATGTTTTCAATTTTTATTATCTTGTCTTCACTAATAACAGTTGCCAGGAATCCTTGACACCCTTGCTTTAATAGCTTAGTGGCCTTCACGGCTGAAATGATTGGAGTGCAAATCTTATCCTTCATCCCTTCATAGACTCTTTCTGGAGCTCCTTCTAACTTAAAGATTATTCTCTTCTGGTGACAATCTACATGAGCTCGATATGTTGACAACCAATCCATTCCTAGGATGATGTCAAATTCCATCTCTCCTAATTTAATCAAGTCTGCATGTATTTTCATTTCTCCTATAATGATTTCACATTCCTTATAGTATTCACTAGTGGTCACTCTCGCGCCTACCGGGGTTGACACCACTAGTTGATAATTCATAGGTTCAGATTCCTTGTTAATCATTGCAGCAAATGATGAAGAAATAAATGAGAGGGTAGCACCAGGGTCAAATAATACTCGAGCAATATTTTCAGATACACAGACGGTACCTTCCACCACTGCATTGGATGCTCTAGCTTCCTGCAGAGTTATTGCATTCATCCTTCCTTGAGCTCTGGGTTGTTGTACTGATGCTTGAGTCATGGCTGAGCGAGTCCTGTTGACAGGTTGCCGGAAGGCGGTAGCTTGTCCTCCTGCTAATGGGGCAATGTCCATGGTCGGTCTCCCTGTTCCCCTACTAGCTCCTGGGTATCCATGCAAGGTTGGGCAGTCTCTCCTCATATGGCCGATTCTGCCACAGGCAAAGCATTGCTTACCAACAGGACAACTGCCAGTGTGACTTCGGTTACACCTCGGACACCACTGGTTTCCCGTAAAGTTGGAGCGTGGAGAGGACATTGGTAACTCTGAATGGGAAAATCCTTTATTCTTGGGCCATGAGTTTATCCTGGTCCCCTGGGCGGGCATAAAGGAAGATCCAGTACCTCTGTCGGACTTCACAGGATGAGTTCCAAAGCTTGACGCATTAGTATACCGGGGGCGCTTCATGAAAGGTAATTCCCTGGTCCTTACCTCCTGTCCTTCTTGCATGTCCCTTTCTATTTCCAGGGCCTTCTCCACAGCTTGGGATAAATCTGTAGTTGAAAAGGGATCAGTTTACTCCTGATTTCAGGCTTCAAGCCCCTAACAAATCTTTTTGCCCTATCTTCCTCCTCAGACACCAGTTTCTCAACATATCTTGATAGCTGAGTAAATTTAGCTTCATACTGGCTCACAGTCAATTGGTCCTGCTTGAGGTCTTAAAATTCCATTGCAAGCCTGTCCTTCACTACTCCCGGTATATATTTTTCATTGAACTTTTTAACTAAAAAGTTCCAGGAGATTTCCTTCCCAAAAGTCTTAGCCCCACCTTTAATCATCTCCCACCAACGCTCAGCTTCTCCTTGGAACATAAAGAAAGTGAAAGATACCCGTTTGTTTTCAGTGCACTCCATAACATCAAGTATTTTCTCAATCTGACGGAGCCATTCCTCAGCTTGTATCGGATCAACTCCTCCTTAAAAGCTGGTGGATTTAACTTCTGAAATTGTTCAAGGGCTCTACGAGGGTTATTAACATTTGCCAGCTGCACCAACAAATCCGGTATTCTGTCTGGAATTCTCCGATTGGCATTAGATTGTTCACTTATGAATTCTTGACTTGCCAGGGGATGGACGCTCCCGATTGCGCTGTGCAATGGGACGTCGCCCTCCGAGTTGGCATCGGGTGGAGGAAAATTTAAGTCCATTTAATACCTAAAAGAATAGTCAAACTTAATCAATGGCAACTAAATAACAACAAGTAGAATAGCTCCAAAACAAAATACTGATTTCATTTATGCACAAAATGTTTTCATGGCAACATTTACATTAGCATGACTACATTCTTTCAAAACATACAAATGTAGTCATAAAGAGATACATTGTTCACACATGTAGCTATTGACAACCACTTTCTTCACCCAAAAAAAATATCCACTTATATGAGTTAAAATTGATTTTCCCAAAAACAAACAAAAAAAAATGCCACCCACCTAGACCTCTATCAAGGGGTTATGTTAGAACCCGAGGAGCTTTCCTCCCTGACGTCCCCTACAGATTCATCTTCCTCAATGTCCTCTTCTTCCTCGGGGTCTTCTTCTTCTTGATTTAACTCCTCAGGATCTTCTTCTTCTGGGTCTACTTCTTCAGGATCCTCTTCTTCTTCAAGATTTTCTTCCTCAGGATCCTCTTCTTCTTCCTCTAGGACAGCATCATATTCACATCTCCAATTCTCATGATCATCGTAAAGATTCATGTCTTCTACCTAGCTGGAGTCCCACCAAATACCTCCAAAGAAAATCCTTCCTTCAGGATTCATCTCATTGTTAGGCAGGACTCCCAGGTCCACAGTTGTTGGTGCATTCCTTATGGCACTCTCCGCCTCACCGATTTCATCCTTAACATCTTGTTCCATGCGAACCCCTGTATCCTTACTGTCTGGGGGACCTTTCAGAATGATAGCTGGATCGGTCTCATCAGATTCAAAATCCCAATCCATGTGGTCCGCAATCCAACTCAAACTTTCCGACCCCGGACCGTCGGATGATGATCCTGTCATCTCAGAATCTCCCATCTGTAGAAGTAAGAGATTTACATTAGACGATTTGTCTTCCAATTCTCCCCAAAATAATAAATTGCATGAATATATAACAAGACATGATAGAAAATCATCACTTCTTTAACCATGCCGATCTTTCATAATTTTTCATTGGGCACAACTACCCTGCCAATAGGTTTACCCTGACTTGTGTAATATTTTAATTGCTCTCTCTTTTCTAGTGTCCCATATCACTGAAATCCCATACAAAAGGGCCCGCACCCCTTGCATGATCCATTTGAATTAAGGTATGCGGGTACCCAAATTCAAATGTAGAGAACAGTTAAATATCATACCTTTCAGAGTCAAATACCCTAAAATCCTACCGTCACCACAATACCCCTTTATCTAACTTACCCAAACATACATACAATTCCACATACTTACATAGTCAGACCCGTATGCTACATCTATCTAGGCTAACCTTGCCTAAATCACGCTCTGATACCAACTGTAACGGTCCCAGCTTCTAATAAGCAAGATTAGATCCACAACACGTATTTATTCCTAAATCTCTTCTGTGATTCAAAATCTAGAAAAATTCGGCAGCATTTCCTCTAAAATTTTACCTTTTTCCACATACAAAAATAACAATTTCGGCTCCAAGGCCTACTTATGTCCATAAAGGATTTCGGCCACATGGCCTACTTATCACACGGTATAAAGATCTCACTAGCACCACATTTCAACCTTAAAGAAGTTCCCACAATATGCTTATACAATATGTTCCACTACATATCCATCAAGGCATCCATCATCAACATGATACTACCAACATGATCATCATTCTTAGATTTACAAACATCCCAAGCACCACAAGTTCTAATTACAACTATTACAATAAAAGGGGTTACATATGATAGTAGCATCAAGGTACATTTAACTAGGTAATGCTAAAATAAAACATACTTATATGCACATAGTGAACAAAAATAATATTTATGGAAGATATGCCATCCTGCTCATAACTACTGCATGCTACAGTATGTCTTTACCTTTATCCAGACCTGAAAGGGGGAAAAATGAAAGGAATGAGCTCGACGGCTCAGCGAGTAAATTTCATAAACAATATAAGAATGATAACATGGATATTCTATCACAACATACCTTGCGGGTCCCAAGAAGTTCTTACAAGAATGTAGATACCCTTCCCCTATTATCCTTACATGATTTAATAGTTGTAAGTTACAATTGTTAAACTTCCTTTTTGGTTACTAAAAGTTCCTTCCACGTATATGTGGGAGCGAGTCGTTAATTGATCTCCTACATGGATAACTCTATACATATGTTCTATCTTACTCAAGACTTTATTAATCAATATCACATTCAAATACTTACCGGTAATACAATATTTCATTATTTACTAAAGCACATTCACATATTACCCTATTCATAGGGTGCTATTTTCCCCCGTCTTCTCTCACCTTCCGGCTCCCGCCCGGCCCCTTCCTCCTCGTAAAAGCAACCCAGAATCACATACAGCATATGGAATAAATATTTATATTTATACGATGCAAGTGTACACATATGATTCACATGACCCCGTCTTCTCTCTCCTACCGGCTCCCGCCCGGCCCCTTCCTCCTATGTTTATAATAAAAGCGTGTACCCGCATTAATCACCGTCTTCCCCCCTCCTACCGGCTCCCGCCCGGCCCCTTCCTCCATGCAAATTTGCCAAATATACGAAATCAACATACTCTCATTATACCTCTTACAATCAATACACTCATGCATAATGCATAACATCAATATACTATAGCATAAGTTACATACTTAGCATGCTTTGGTAAAGATCACACAATTCACAAGTTCATGTTTACACCACACACTCAACATACTAGTATATGAGTATTGCCACAAAGTTTCATACAATTATGATTCATGTGGGGATACACAAGTCTTAAGATTAGAGGTTTAATAAATTCACATACCTAGGATGTAACATAACATCATGTACATTTATGTCTTCTACCAAATTTATGTGAAAAGGGCTTAGGAATCTATCATCTTTCACTATACACTTCACATATGTAACCTTACATAGCTCCAATTTTTACTAAAGCATAGCATATACATCTTATATCCCCACTCTCTAGTGAAAAGAGAACAAGCATGTTACCCATTTCATGAAAAACTAATCTACATGTCACCTTACATTATTCTAGCATGCTTTCCCCAAATCCATCCTAATTTCATTACGTCAAATACTTAAATTAGATTCATAATTTATGTAAGCATAGTGAGTATAGAAATCTACTCACCTAATAGATAGATTCCCACTTGTGTTCTTTGTTCAATCCTTCCACTCAAACCCTAGCAAAGGACCAAGGCAATTCTTAGTCATGAAATAAATTATAGCATGAGAAGGATTAGTGGAGTATAAATTTACCTTCACCCAATTTTAGCATCTGGAAATTGGGAGTTTTTAGGAACTAATTTCAGAATTAGGGCTTTGATTTTCCCTTGCAAAACCACCCCCAAATCTGGATTTCTCCTCTTCTCCGGCCAACAGGGGATTCCCCCCCCGAACCAGGCCGACCAGCGGCCCTGTGCGCCGCCCGCGCGGCTGTGCGCCGCCCCCGCGCGTGCTGCGCGCGGCTGCGGGCTGTGCTCGTGGCTGTGCGCAGCCGCGTGTTGGTGGCGCGCGGCTGCTGCCGCCCCCTGGCTTCGGCTGGGGGTGCAAGAGAGAGAGAGGGAGAGAGAGAGTTGTGAGGGAGGAGCAAGTCTAGGGTTCAGGTGGAGAGGAAAAGGTTTTTTACAGAGAAGAGAGAAACTCTTCTCAGATCTGAACATAAGGGAAGGTACACTTTGCATAAAGGCCCCCAATAAATCAAGTTATTAATAAGTTAACACCTCCCCCATGTTGCCACTTGGCCAAAACTAGGATCAAGATGATCCTAACCCTACATCTCATCCCCTCATGCACACCTAACCCCTTCCACTAACTCCAAATAAAATATTACAAATACTAAGTATTTTTATTTATGTATACACTATTTTGGGAATACTATTAGATATACCTAAGAAAAACAATTATCTAAGATATACTCCCATATACCCTAATATCATAATTATTTTAGCATAAAATACTTACACATATTTTCTATGTATTCCAATTTATGCCATATAAAAAAAATGAAAGTGATTCATAAAAAAAATAAAAATACTAATCCTTGGTTATCCTTATTACTATTGGTATTCAATTAAGAGATAGGAATCATAAAATTGTCTTTATCACCGATACTTAATATAATTAGAAAAAAAAATATAGGCTGTTACATGCGACCTATCGACAGATTGGATGTATCGACCCCAAGCGAGGGTAGGACCAACAACAGAGTGACGATCTGGCTTCCGCTCATGAGTCAAATGAGGGAAACCTGTATGTTAGTATTTGTATTTCGAATGGGGGTGTGACCCATCAGCGGAACATCAAACTGGGGCTCTGAGAGGGAAAAATTTTCGCAACAGAGTAGAGACTCCGAGCGACAGTGGGACCCACAAAAGAGGGGTTTGACACCCTTAGGCTAGTCAACAGGGGGCTCATAGGCAGTTGCTTGCATTGTTGTCCCTGAGCGGGGTTAGAACCTATGACAGACCGTACAAGCATTGGACTCAAAGTGAGGGTAGAACCCATCAGCGGATTTGGGTTTACAATCGTCTTCGAGTGGGGGTATGACCCATCGGCGGAGTGATGAACTTCGGTAGGAGTCTGAGTGGGAAAAATTCCAGCAGTAGAATAGATTGAAATTGTTAGGAGCAAAATAAAATTTTATTGATAATGAAATGAAATACATGAAAATCAAAGTACATGGGAGATCATGATAGGGGTACTTCCATGTTTAAGAAGGTAGGATCAGATCAATCATTGTTTTGTATTGGGTGATCACGTGTTGTGGTTGGGTAAGAGGCAGACGCTCGGCTGTCCATATCCGGAGGTTACCTCCGGTATGAGGACATATTGCTTGAGGAAGCCCTGACGGATGAGCTCTTCCAGGTACTTTCGGAGGCTCCAACAATGGATGGTCTGTGTCCCTTCCCATCGTGGTAGGTGTTGACACTTACAAAACGAACTCCCGAACAACTTTTCAATTGGTCAGAACAATGTCTAACTTGTTAACATTTCTAAAATACAAGTCATAAACGAGATGGTGACCATCCATAAGCATAAGCAAGCATAATAGAGCTAAGCTCTAACTTCACCCAGCTCAGCCTAACTGGCTACACTTCTAGCTTCGTATGAAGCTTGACTTAGCTTTAAGCTTTACATAGCTCAGTTAAAACTAAGTCTCAGCTTTGCTAGAAGCGCTAATCTTCTCAAAAAAAGGATAATGATGCCAAATAAGGCATAGCCATGCCATGAGCTTTATTAGCTCTATGAGGAGCTGAATAATAGCTTTGCCAAAATCTATTCATAACTTCGCTGTGAGCGATTTAGCCTTGCCAAAGGCTTAGACTCGCCAAATAGGCAAAGATTTAGGTCATTTTGACCTTTTCAAATCTTTAAACGGATTTAAAGGGAATATTCTTCCTGATTAATCATCTCACTGATTTAGTAGAGATAATCAAGGGATTCAAATCCCTCAGGGATTCAAATATCTCTGTTAAAAGAGATAATCTTGGGATTCAAACCCTCAGTTAAAGGAGATAATTAAGAGTTTTAACTCCTTTGACTGTTGATAGCCCGACAGACTAGTCTCATCAAAGGCTAAACTAGCCTCGTCGTTCTAAGTTAGCTTAGCCAGAAGCTGAAATAGCCTCGCCCATGGCTATTTATCTTCGTCTAAAAATTACAACAACTGTATTTACAACTATTAAATGATTTTAGAGATTTATTATCCCTCATCTGACTTATAAATAGCCAATTGTAGAATTTTTCGATGGCCAGAGAGAAGAGAAGAAACTACTTCCCAAGGAGAAAAAGAGAGACATCCCCTTCATCTACAAGAACTTACATTATTCAGCGTAAATCTTCCAACAGTAATATGCTTTTCCATGGTTCTCTAAACTAATAAAGAGATACGACACCCTAATTCATCTGAAGTGATCAAGACTTCTATCGCATCAAAGGGATTCTCGAACCAAGAGAATGAATTTTCAGGCAGTATATCCAAGATCGATCACTTGTGTGGTCAAAGGGACAAAGTCGTGGTGCGCTGACCAGAATCCTACCAGCACGCTTTCCTAGAAACAACCGTAAATTTCTTGTAATTTCATTTTACTTATAAATTCTACAAACTTTTGTAAGTTTTCCGATCTTCACGATCAATGAAAAATAAAATGACGACTCTGCTAGGGATGATCTTCTCCACCAACAAAAAGTATTTTTTAATACTTTTTGCCCATGCACCAAGTAAAAACAGACGACCTAAATAGTGAGTTGGTTAGTTTAATGGTATAGAACATTTAAAACCTAATAAAATTAGTTTGTAGGGGTTTTTAAATGTTTAGATTATGATCAAATAGTCGAATCAAGAATTTGTATGTCTAAAGACATAAATCTAATCAAGTCACTACCTTTGGCCATCCATTTTGCGCCAATTAATGGATGGGCAAAAAATATTCAAAACACTTATTTTTTTATTATGAATTACTTTAAATAATATAGATCAACTACAATGGAGTTGATCTTGTATTCAAATGTTGGATGGTTATATTTGAGTGAAAAAATGTGGGCTCGAACCCTTCCGTATGACACAAGTTTAAAGAGAGAGATAGACTTGTGTTATTCTGGAAGGATTCTAGCCTGAATCCTTCTCACTCAAATACCAACATCTGACATTCGAATACATGATCTACTCTGTTAAAGTTGATCTATATTATTTAAAGTAATTAAAAATCAAAAATTAAGTGTTTTGAATACTTTTTGACCATCCATCAAGCGGCATTAAATGGACAGCTGAAAGTAGTGATTAGTTAGATCTATGTCTTTAGATATAAAATTCTTAATCAGGCCATTTGATCATGATTTAAACATTTAAAAACCCTACAAACTAATTTTTGTTAGGTTTCAAATGTTCTACACCGTTAAACTAACCAACTCACTATTTCAACCGTCCGTTTTTTCCTACTTGATGCATTGACAAAAAATATTTAAAACACTTGATTTTTGATTTATAGATACTTGAAATAATATACACCAACTTTAACAGAGTGGATCTTAAACTTGAATGTCGGATGTTGGCTTTTGAGTGGGAAGGATTCGGCCTCGAATCCTTCCGGAATGACACAAGTCGAGAGAGACTTGTGTCTTTCCAAAAGGATTTGAGACCGAATCTTCTCACTCAAATTTAACCCTCTGACATTCGAATACAATATCCACTCTGTTGAAGTTGATTTATATTCTTTCAAGTATCTATAAATAAAAAAAATCAAGTGTTTTGAATATTTTTACCCGTCCATTAAGCGGCGCAAATTGGACGGCCAAAAATAGTGAGTTGATTAGTTCTATGTCTTTAGACATACAAATTCTAGATCCGCCCATTTGATCATGATTTAAACATTTAATAACCTCTATAAACCAACTTTGTTAGGTTTCAAATGTTTTACACCGTTAAACTAACTAACTCACTATTTAGGCCGTCCGTTTTTTCGCTAGTTGATGCATGGGAAAAAAGTATTCAAAACACTTAATTTTTTGTTTATAAATACTTGAAATAATATAGATCTTCAACAGAGTGGATCTTATATTCGAATGTCGGATGTTGGTATTTAAT
This sequence comes from Agave tequilana, assembly GCA_038442645.1. NCBI lineage: Eukaryota > Viridiplantae > Streptophyta > Magnoliopsida > Asparagales > Asparagaceae > Agave > Agave tequilana. Next base: position 84,707 of record JAVJIF010032555.1, read on the forward strand.
TGAGAAGGATTCGGCCTCGAATCCTTCCGGAATGACACAAGTCTCTCTCTCTCTCTCTCTCTCTCTCTCTCTCTCTCTATATATATTATATATATATATTATATATATATATATATTATATATATATATATATATATATATATATAGAGAGAGAGAGAGAGAGAGAGAGTGATAGAGATAGACTTGTATCCTTCCAAAAGGTTTCGAGCCTGGATCCTTCCCACTCAAATTCAACCCTCCGACATTCGAATACATGATCCACTCCGTTGAAATTGATCTATATTATATTAAGTATCTATAAACTAAAAATCAAGTATTTATAATACTTTTTACCCATCCATCAAGTAACGCAAAATGGAAGGGCGAAAGTAGTGAGTTGGTTAGATCTATATCTTTAGACATACAAATTCTTAATCCGGCCATTTCATTATGATCTAAACATTTAAAAACCCCTACAAACTAATTTTTGTTAGGTTTCAAATGATCTACACCGTTAAACTAACTAACTCACTATTTAGGTCGTTCATTTTTCAAACACTTGATGGATGAGAGATAAACTAGGATCCTTGGGGAAGGATTCGGACCTGAATCCTTCCAACTCAAATTCATACCTACGACATCTAAAAATAAGATTTACTCTATTGAAGCTGATCTACATTATTTAAAGTGTCTATAAAACAAAAAATATATATTTTTAATACTTTTTACTCACCCATCAAGTGGCGCAAAATGGACGGCCGAAACTAGCCTATTGCTTAGATCTAAATTTTTAAACATAAAAATTCTCGATCTGACCATTTCATCATGATCTAAAAATATAGAAACTCTCACACACTAATTTTTGTTTGATTTCAAATATTCTACACCGTTAAACTAACCAACTCACTATCTAGGCCGTCTGTTTTCTCCCCTTTCTCCTGACTTGATGTATGAGCAAAAAGTAATTAAAATACTTGATTTTTGATTTATAACCATTTCAAATAATGAAGATTAATTTCAATGAAGTGGATCTTGTATTAGAATATCGTAGAGTCGTATTTGAGTGTGAAGGATTCAGCATCGAATCCTTCGAAATTACCAGTGTTCTAAATGGCGGCCACAGCGGCCACATCGGCCGGAAAATTTATTGGAGATGGGGATATATAGGGGATATTTTCAAAAATCGGATGTCAAAATCAGACTGTAAATATACATATCTTCTTGTCTTAAATCGCATCTCAATAAGACAATATATGCATAAATTATATAAATATACATAAAACATCATACTTATATGTTTAAGATATACTTAACTCGATAACTTGCATTAAGCCTATGAATCCATAATCACTATCCAAGTGTAGAATCTTCAAAAATGCCACATTGTCACATCACTCGAATTACTCAAATACCAAACCTAAAAATTGAGTGTAAAACGCTATATCGGGTCCAAAATCGCCGAAATAGCGGCCGATATATCCGGTCTATGCCTATTTATTGGCGATTTTGAATGAAAAACGCTATATCAGTTTGGATATGCCAAATCATTGCGGTTAGGTGCCATAAACGCAATATCGGCGCAATATCGGGGTTATATCGGGGATATTTAGAACACTGGGAATTACACAAGTCTATCTATCTCTCTCTCTGTCTCTCTTTATACACACACACATGCCCACTTGTATCCTTCTAAAAGGATTTGAGGTCGAATTCTGCCCACTCAAATACCAACATCCAGCATTCTAAAACAAGATCTACTCTGTTGAAGTTGATTTATATTATTTCAAGTATCTATAAATAAAAAATCAAGTATTTTGAATACTTTTTACCCATGCATCAAGTAGAGAAAAAACGGACGACCTAAATAGTGAGGCTGTTAGTTTAATGATGTAGAATATTTGAAATCTAACAAAAATTGGTTTGTAAGGGTTTTTAAATGTTTAGATCATAATCAAATGGCCGAATCGAGAATTTGTATGTCTAAAGATATAGATCTAACCAACTCACTACTATTGGTCGTCCATTTTACGCTGCTTGATGGATGGGCAAAAAGTATTCAAAACACTTGATTTTTGGTTTATAAATATTTGAAGTAATATAGATCAACTTCAACGGAGTGGATCTTGTTTTCGAATGTTAGAGGGTTGTATTTGAGTTGGAAGGATTCTAGTTCAAATCCTTTTGAAAGGACACAAGTCTATATGTATATGTATGTATGTATGTATGTATGTATGTATTAGTGATCCGGTGAGAAAGCTAGCTTATGTGAGAAAATAAGAAGAGAGTACAGGAGCTGCCAGATTAGCTTTTGGATGGTTGAGATTAATTTTTGGGTTAGTTGAGCTAATTTTTAGGTTAACTATATTAGTTTTTAGATTTTAATTTTATTTCCTCCAAATCTAATTTCAACCATCCAAATTTAATATGGCAGCTCTTGTGCTTCCTTCTAATCTTCTTACGTAAGCTAGCTTTCTCATCGGATCATTATTTTATAGATTTTTTGAATTCCGATCATTACTCTATGTGTGCGTGCGTGCAAGTCCTTAAGAGAGCGCTCGACTAATTAGATTGTGGTGTTGCTTCCCAGCAGTGACTGGTTTGAATCTTCTATTTCACTTTTTTTTTTTGCTTATATAAATGTTTACATATACATTAATAGATGTTTATATCTAAATAACATATAACTCATGTATATATACATAAACATCTGGTTGGATACCAGTTTTCCTATACCTTATTTCTTTTGAATAATTACATGACAAATATTAATTTGTAACAACTTTTTAATTTTTATATTTCTTTTAGATAATTTGTATATCATGTTTAAATTTAGATAAACATTAATTTAATATTGACTTTCTTGTTTTCTTGTATGTCTTATACTCATAGATATAGCACAATTTTTTATAATTTTTTTAATTTTTTAACACTGCGACCAAGGTCACCAAGGTCACAGTATTTTTTCATTTCACTTGGTCGACTTGAGTCACAGTTTTTAATATTAGTTTAATAGGTTACTGCGACCTTGGTCACAATCTGTGAATAAAATATTTTTTTAAGATTTTATTAACGTCCGTTTTGTTTTTAAGATTATTTTTTTTAAAACTCGCAGTGTTACCGTCCCTTCTCTTTTTTTATGGGCCTGGGGCGCAGTCTATTCCACTAAATTAGCTTAATAAGATACTGCGACCCTGATCATATTATGATGAAATAAGGGTCGCAGTACTCTAAAGCATTAACCAAGGTCCTCATTAGTTAATTATTTGGCTTAATTAAAAAAATGCGATCTCTGTCGCAGTATTATTTAACAGTGCGATCTTGGTCGTAGTGTATTATAATTTATTATCTACTGTTGCGATCAAGGTCGCAGTCCTTTTTCTTTTTCAAATTTATTTAAAAGTACTGCGATCGTGATTTTTTTTTAAATTTTGTACTTATGTTATTAATGTTTCTACATTTTAGGTAAGCAAGAATTGAAGATTCGTCCTATGAGATCGAGCTTAAAGCCTATGTGTGAATTCATCAGAAAATTCAAAAGCCAAATAAATGTATACCTTTGCTCGTCCGCAAGCAATGCACATCCAAACAAAATTGACTGCCGATGATGATTCACTCCAGTGAATGGAGGAAAAGGCAGGTTCAAGTGATTAGTCATGTATATTGTGTCAAAAATAACCACATCACAAAAACTTAAATAAGAGAAAATTGCTCTTTCATCAGCCCAAAAAATACTTCTTAGTGTACCTACATGATCAACCTCACTAGCAAAAAAATAATCTGGATTGGACTCAGTTTTTTCTTGAAAATATTTGATGATAGAAATAAATTCTTGCCCAATGTTATTTCTCCATTGTCGAATAAAATCAATTACTTGTTAGGGGCTTATTTCTTCATAACTTTCTCCGTACTTCATTACATTAACAACATGGAAAATATTAGAAGGACAAATTCCTAATGCTTCTGCTAATTTTTGATCGATGTGTCTGGTGAGAATAAAAGTGATGGGTCTTATCTGGACTTAATAAATCATGTGAATACGAATCAATAAACTTGTGATAACCCAAAATCTTCTATCTGGTAATAAACGCAGAAGGATATGCATCTCAGGAGGACATTGAACTCTAGTATCAATACGACACTTGACCGTAAACCCTTCTTGTCTTTTGTCAACCAACTTCTTCACACCTTCTTTATTGCAACAATATTTTCTACAAATTACTTCATTAGGAGGGTCACGTGACTTATCTAATCTTTTTTTCTTACGGCAAAACCTATGTTCCTTGTATAAGCATTGTAGAAGTTGTATGCTAATTATCTGTTGCAAATTGTTGTCCTAAAAAAATAACTACGCTTTCAGACATTTCTCCATGTAAATTCATTTCCTACCAAAATAAATACTGAATTAAAAAAAATAATTGAAAATAACACGTCAGAAATATAATAATTAAAAATTGCGACTAAGGTCGCAGTTATAAAGATAACATTGACAATATTGAATAAAAGTGTTGACCATAGTCGCATCTTTCAGGATGTCTATAAATATTACAACAAACTGCTACTGCGACCTTGTCGCAGTCCTTAATATATTAAAGGACTGCGCAAAAGGTCGTACATGTGATGTAATTACACACTATGACTAAGGTCGCAGTTATAAGAAAACTGTGACATAATTTATTAAAAATAGCGATCGTAGTCGCATACTTTAAGATGTCTATAAATATCACAAAAAAATTGTTTTATTAAATACTGCGACCTTTATCGCAATCCTTAAAATTTAATGACCATAAGATAAAACATGAATTTTAATAAATTAAAAGGACAGCAACAAAGGTCTAAGATCTAATTTAATTAAAGACTGCGACTAAGATCGCAGTTATAAAAATTGTGAAATTGTTAATTAGAAAACTGTAACCTTGGTCGCAATTGTTCTATAAAACGTAAACTAGGTCGCAGTTTCATCTAGGTTACCCAAAAAAATTTCAGATGTGAAATTGCGAAAAATAATAAAATAAATAAAAAAGAAAAAATATAAACCTCTTGATCAACATTTAAAAATCTCAATCCTTTCAGATTTTCTATATTCTGTGAGGAAGTTGAACTCGATGATATATGATTCATATTAAAATCAGGAGAAAGAGATCGGGGCTGTCGACGACCTGAACTGGCAGGAGATATGTTATGGTTGGCGGTCGACATTAAAATAGACAGGGAGATCTAAATCTAATGGAGATCCTATGGAGAGCTGATGGAGATTTAGGTCTGTAAAGTAAAAAAAATATCTGATCCTAATCATGCTATTTTTAGAAAGACTTTCTCTGCGAAAACTCAAATTTAGATCTGACAACGCGTGGAACGAAAAAAGAGGGAAAAATAATAATAAACGATACAGATCCACTATCTTTTACCGCAGAGACATTTAGTAATTTCAATTGTTCCAATAGGCGAGCCGTCCTTATTATTGTGGCTAATAATGTGCCACCGCAGGCTGAGAGGGACTCTCAGCTGTAGGCTGATATACATATTTCTTTCTTATATTATATATATATATATATATATATATATATATATATATATATATATATATATAGAGAGAGAGAGAGAGAGTAGTCTTCGTGTGAGAAACTTTCTCACACGAAGACCGTGAGAAAACTATATAGGAGCTTTTATGTGGATGATCTGAACCGTTCATCTTGATCTATATACTTTATTTAGACTATCAATTAAAAATCACGCGAGTCCGAGTCTTTTTATCCATACAACAAGTGGGTGGTTACAAAACATATGTTATATCACCGTAGAATAAAAATGTCACTTGATGCATCGGTAAAAAAAGTTAGAATCGCGTGATTTTTTATTGGTAGTCTAATTAGAGTATGTAGATCAAGATGAACGGTTCGGATCATCCATAAAATCTCTCTTATATGGTTTTCTCACGAAACTTATTATGAGAAAGTTTCTCATTTGAAAATTTTCCTATATATATATATATATATATATATATATATATATATATATATATATAAAGCTAACTTACGTCAGAAAATGAGAAGGGAGCACAGGAGCTATCAGATTAGCTGTTAGATGGTTGAGATTAGTTTTTAGGTTGGTTGAGTTAATTTTTGGGTTGACTAATTTAGATTTTAGATTTTAATTTTATTTTCTCCAAATCTAATTTCAACCATCCAAAATTTAATATGGCTACTCTTATGCTTCCTTCTAATTTTATTACGTAAGCTAGCTTTCTTATCAGATTACTACTCTATTTTTTTGAAATCCGATCGCTACTCTAACTGTACAGTGTGCGCGTCCTCAAGGAGGCGCTCGACTGGTTAGATTGTCGTGTTGCTTCCCAGCAGGTCACTGATTTGAATCCTGTATTTCTCTTTCTTTTTTTTTTTTTTTTTTATTTAAGAGTCCAGTTCTAATTAGGAGTAAGATTCATGTGAAGAAAAGTCTTTCCGATTGAGGTGTTCGCATGTAAGTCTCCGACGCCAATACAACGGAACATTATGGCATGAGAGTAGTCCAAAACTCGTCTGAACTTGAACAGAAGGGATTTTTTTTTTTTTTTTTTTTTTTTTTTTTTTTCTCTTTTCCCCCCCGACAAAACCCTTGAACCTACACCCGCCCCTTTATGGTATGCATTTACTTACTTATATAATGTTTACATACACATTAATAGATGTTTATATCTAAATAAGGTATAACTCATGTATATATACATAAACATCTGGTTAGATACCAGTTTTCCTATACCTTATTTCTTTTGAATAAGTACATGATAAATATTAATTTGTAACAACTTTTTAATTTTTATATTTCTTTTAGATAATTTGTATATCATGTTATAATATTGGCTTTCTTGTTTTTTTTATGTCTTATTCTCTTAAATGTAAGACAATTTTTTATAAAACATATAACATGCTATACTAAATAGTTATAATTATTTGATAATATTAATAAGCACAAATGAATAGTCATATTGAACTACTGTTGTTATATTTTATTGTTTTTAACGCGCATTGCATATGCATGGTATGCTAGTATTTTTTTTATATAACAATTTAATTTATACCTTTAAAAGACCCACCCTCAAATTCGGACCGGGCCCGGCCTGACCCGACCTGTGAACGCCGAGTTTTGGCTGAAGTCGGTATTACTGAATTATTTATTTATTTATTTATTTTTCCTTCTTTTGTCTGAATTTGGTTAGGATAGAGAATTATCTCATATATTAGAATGTCACATTTGTGCCTAGAGTAATTTGTTTTTCCAGTTTTTTGCCCTTCTACAATTCGAACACTGGTCTTCTTTTTGTCATCCCTTGCTTTTATTTCAATCAAGTATGAAAAGCGAAAAAGAACTAAAAAGAATTGTATATTTCAGAATAGTCAAAAACTTCAAAAGTAGCAAAATGATAGAGATGCAAGTGAGGCGTAGCTCTGGTAAAAGAGTAGGAGTAGATTGTGGGGAGTCTCAGATGCAAGTGTTGAGTACGTCCTATGTTTCAAGAAGAGGTAACCTACTATTTTTCTGTTGCAATATACAGGCATGGTTAGGGAAAACTCTAAGGCAATTTGGCAAAATCCAAGTTATTTAGTGTTTCAACTTGGGAAACACTTGCAAAAGAGTTTTAAAAAAAAAAGGAGAAACTAAAACAGGTAATTAATTAACAAATTAGGATAATTCCTTGTGTCTGGGATTGAAGAATGATGACTTAAAAAGCAACAATTTCGTATCCTTTGAATTTCTGTAACCCTAGCCCATGTATGTAAGAAGAGAAAAGTTCTAGGGAGCATTTCTTTCTTTTTTTTGTTTCCTTTTTAGTTCCCCAATTTTAGTTCTTCTCCCAAAGTGATTATACAAAATGAAGAAATGCTTATATTTTCTCTATCCCCTGCCCCTTTCTGAAAATGTTGGGCAAGAAAAAAAAAAACTTTATGAATCAATTTTAGTTCTCTGATTTTTCAATATTTTTCTTCAACAATGTGTTGGTACAAAAAATTTCATTAGAAAATAAAATAGTAAGCCTTGTAAGATAAAGATAAATGACAATCCGACTCCGAAATGAAAAATCTATAAATGAAGTGTATCATTCTCTCCCACATCCCATCCTCATGCCACATCAAGCTTATCACAGAAAGCATTGTCATAATATAAATATATTATCTTTAATCTTCACTAAAATTTTAGAGTTTTGATGTATTGATTTTAGAGCAACCTATGTTGAATTTTCACATGGTTCCCATTAAAAAAAGGATTTAAAAACAAGAATACCGCTACCAAAAACTTAGGTTTCGACCCCATAAAAATAACATTTAACTTGCAAGAGCGTGTTACAAATAAAAATATATTATTCTTAGCCCTCACCTTAACTTTGAAATTTTGTATAATGGTAGGGACTAGACCTAAATGATAAATATGCAAGAATTAAGAGTTATAGAAAAGCAAAATAATTCTTCTCAAAAGCTCTTCAATGGTGATCCAGAAAAAATAATAATAATATAGAAAAGAAAAAGAGGAATTTAATGGAATAAATATCTTTTTCTTTTTCTTTTTCTTTTTTAATGTATCCCTCTCTATAAATACCAATGCACCACAACGGCCACAAGCAACAATACAACAATACAACAAAAGATATTCCTAGAAAGAGATGGCAACTGCTGCCAAGCTTCTCTTTGCCATCCTCTTGATCTGCCTCTTCCTCAAAGTTACTCTTCACACTTCTCTTGCTTGCATGAACTATATACTTTTTGCAATTACTTTATGACATTGCTTCAGTTTGTGTCACAGGAAATGGTCAGAAGTCTGAGCTCTCGAACCTCAAGATCACAGTTACCAGTACTGGCTCCAGGTTCCGATACGGTTTTGTGTTTGAGGTGGAGGTGAAGAATACATGCAGTTGTGCGCTGACGAATGTGTACTTGCACTATTTGGGCTTCTTAGCTCCATTCCAGTGGATCCATATGCAATCAGATTGGAGAACAACATATAGGTTACCAACGTGGGAAGGCTATCCCTCGCTCGGAGTCCTTCAAGTTCCAGTATTCATGAAATAGAGCTTGTTGGCCGATGACACCTGCTCGCTTCCATGTTGCTTGTAGAATCTTGATAGGCCAGTTTCTGTCATATGCACATATTGAAGATGTTGATGAACATTTTAGATATAGGGTTTTCTTATGAATAATGTGCCTCTTCTAATGATGTAAGAGACTATCATCAGCATCTACGATCTAGGTCACCGGTGTCATATGTGAATTTACCTGCAGATTGGAAAGCTTGCTCAGTGTGTTACCGTGTTTCTATTCAGAAACTACTATAAAAAGAAAATTTGATATTTAATTGGTTTATTATCCTTATTAAAGCATTAAAACTGTTTCCACCAAATTTTTGTTGTGAAATGCTTGTGGCAGCCAAAGAAGCAGGGTTTGGATGAATTTATATTTTCATGATCTCATTATTCAAAAGAATAGAAGAAGCCTTTTCTCCCCCCCTTTTCCCTTTTGTTAGTGCAAGAATTCCTTCTCTTTTCCAAAAAACAATTTGATTGTTTTTGGTTAAGGAGTGTCATTAATCTATAATTAGAAGCTATATGAATTTCTTGTGAATATTGTATTGACAAGTCAAAAGAATCAGGATTAGTGATCGAAATCTAAATGTTTTTTGATATCTCAGAAATTTCTTATATAAGTTTTACCATTCTCATAAACTATTCCTGGCTTTAATAGATGTTCATGTTTAACCACAAACAATTTTTGGACCATACCTTCAGGTTAAGCCAGCTTAGACCAAAATTATTTCATTGATCGACAACTCAATATAGTGACTAATATAAGAAAAATGACACACATTAAGATAGAATCATAGGATTGCATGAATAAACTAGTTGACTAATTAAATTACCAATAAATAAGGGAGAAATCATTTTTGAATCAACTAAAAATTACATAAATCTTTGTGAATCCCAGATTTCCATTTTCTAATTATTGACCATAAGAATGATATCAAGAAAAATCTACACATACAAGGTAGATACAACTCTACAAGGCATGGTGTCCATCTATATTTGGTAGGACATACACATAATAAAAGCATGATATATAAATAATAATTATGAGTCAAAAAGAAATTTCATTATACACGGCAAGTTTACAAAAGGCACATCTACAACTTAAATGACTGAGGGCCTTTGCCTATTAAAACCCACCCCCTCCTCCTTAATTCTCAACTCCAAATTTCTCAGAGCAGAAACAAGCATTTGTTGTGCGCGCAGACAAATCACAACAACAAACCAACAGAGAATCCTCAGATCTCCTAGCACAATGAAATCAATCACAACCAAGAAGAGAGTCACCCAATCGCAAACAACAGATCTAACGAGGTTCGGCCTCAATGCCTACGTCCTCGGGGCAATCTATGGAGAGAGTTTTCTATATGGAAGATGATTACAATGACTCTAAGTCTCTTTGAATGCAAGAGTACTCAGAGCTGATACAATTTTCGCAGAGATATTCTAAACCCTAGAAATCCTTTAGGCTTAAATACCTCATACAACGGATCAGCAGAAATAAACCCAGAACTCGCATGTCGGTCGACCGGGACGGTCGACCGACCTCCCAATTCTCCAATACCGGTCGACCGGGCCGGTCGACCGAAAAAACCCGAGAGTTGGGGTTTGTCAGTCACAGGCTTCCGGTCGACTGGGCCGGTCGACCGCGCAAACCCGAGAGCTCTGTCTTTTGCAGATAGAGTGTTGCGGTCGACCGGGCCGGTCGACCGCTCAAATCCTGTGCACATCGGTCGACCGGGCCGGTCGACCGACCTCTGTCTTTTCTGCTGCTGCTGCTTTTTCCTGCCCGCTGTTCCTTCGCCTTTCGTCGTAGACTCCTTGGCAATCTTCAACAGCACCTGGCATGAATTCACCTCCTCTACTGTACTCTCTCCTCCAACAATTCTCCACCTCGGTGAAGATTTTCAAATCTGAGCCGAATTCCGACTCGATAGCGGCTGCACCAACCCGGTTGCCTACGTACCCCTTGCCCAAGGGATCAAGCCGTCCATAGTTCACCCAAATAAGCTTCAGCAAGCTCATTTCACCTGAAGGACATGGAGCAAGTCTTTGCAGTGTGCAAACTTCAACCCCGACACCACCTTTGTTAGCATATCGGCCGGATTCTCCGAAGTGTGAACTTTCAACAAGTCAATGTCACCTTCTTCTAGAATCTCCCGTACAAAGTGATACCTGACATCAATATGCTTCGTCCTTGCATGATAGACCTGGTTCCTTGCCAAGTAGATGGCACTCATGCTATCACAGTTTATCTTCAAAATATCCTGTTCCACGCCCAGATCATCAAGTAATCCCTGAAGCCAGATTGCCTCCTTCATGGCCTCTGTCAAAGCCATATATTCAGCCTCTGTGGTCGACAACGCAACTGTAGACTGAAGTGTGGAGCGCCAACTCACCGGTGCCTGCGAGAATGTGAAGACATATCCCGTCGTCGACCGGCGTTTGTCAAGATCACCTGCATAGTCTGAATCCACATAACCTATGCATTCCTGCTTTCCGGTGTTGTCCTTCTCGAATACCAGGCCTACATCAACAGTTCCCTTGATGTACCTCAGAATCCATTTCACAGCTTCCCAATGACTCTGTCTAGGATCATGCATGTATCGACTCACCATGGAGACTGCCTGTGAAATATCTGGCCTCGTACACACCATTGCATACATCAAGCTACCCACTGCATTGGCATATGGAACATGAGACATATGCTCACGCTCTTGAACACACCTTGGAGACATCTTCGCTGACAACTTGAAGTGTGGCGCCATTGGTGTACTAACAGTCTTAGTATCTTTCCCGATATTAAACCTCTGCAGTACCTTCTCCAGATAGCCCTTCTGAGTCAAGCTTATCCTGCCAGCATCCCTGTCCCTTGTGATCTCCATGCCCAATACTTTTCTTGCTTCCCCCAGGTCCTTCATCTCGAACTCAGACGATAACGTCTTCTTTAGAGAATCAATAGCAGATCTTGACCTAGAAGCAATCAGCATATCATCTACATAGAGAAGTAGATAGATATACTCCCCTGATGGTAACTTGTTGTAGTACACACATGGGTCGAAGTGGCTTCGTGTGTACTTCTTCTTCCTGATGAAGCTGTCAAATCGCTTGTACCACTGTCTAGGAGACTGCTTCAAACCATACAGCAATTTCTTCAGCTTACATACTAACTCCTCTTTCCCTGCAGCTTTGTAACCTGTGGGCTGATTCATATAGATCTCCTCCTCAAGATCGCCGTGGAGAAAGGCGGTCTTCACATCAAGTTGGTCAAGGTCCAACTCATTCTGCGCCACCAAAGCCAATAGAATCCGAATAGACGAGTGCTTCACTACCGGGGAGAACACCTCGTTGTAGTCGATTCCTTCTCTCTGTGCGTAGCCTTTAGCCACCAGCCTTGCCTTGTAGTGCACTTTATCTTCTTGGAGTGATCCCTGCTTCTTAGCAAATACCCACTTGCACCCTATGGCCTTCTTTCCCTTGGGCAACTTGGTCAGTTCCCATGTGTTGTTCTTATAAAGAGATTGCATCTCTTCATTCATGGCCCCTTTCCATAACTCAGCTTCTGAACTAATCTCAGCTTCCCTGAAAGTAGATGGAATAGCCTCTTCAACAACTGGAAGTGCATATGAAACAACCATATCGGTGGTGAGCCAGCCTGGTCTCCTAGTATTCCTCCGTGGTCTTCCAACTGCAGTATTATCTGGAACAGTACCCATGACCTGCTCCTGATCCTCTTCAACAACTTCAGCATCTTCTTCTGCAACTTGATCACCTCCCTGTGTCACCTCAGGTATGATCTTCACTGACACTGATTCCTCTAGAGATGGTGGATTTGCATCACTCTCCACCTGCTGCAATAGCTCCTTGGTCTTGTTGGTCTCCACCTGCTGAGTGACCGTAGGCTTCATCATCGAGGCTTCATCAAATGTGACATCCCTGCTGATTATGAACTTGTTGTCCTGTTGGTCCCAAATCTTGAACCCCTTAGTTCCTCGCTTGAAGCCAACGAACACCCCTTTCTTTGCTCTTGGATCCAACTTGTCTTCTTTGACATGGTAGTAGGCTGGACATCCGAAGACCCGTAGCAAATCATAGTCCATAGCAGCTTTTCCTGACCAAGCTTCAAGAGGAGTCTTCCCCCCTATTGCAGACGACGGCAACCTGTTCACAAGATGGCATGCATACACCAGAGCTTCAGCCCAAAACTTCTTTGGCAATCCTGCATTTGACAACATGCACCGAACCTTCTCTAGCAAAGTCCGGTTCATTCTTTCAGCCACCCCATTCTGTTGCGGAGTTTCCCTTACTGTGAAGTGTCTCTCTATGCCCTCATCTAGACATAGCTGTAGGAAAGGATCTGATTTATACTCTCCTCCGTTGTCAGAACGAAGGACCTTGACCTTCCTTCCCGTGCTTCTCTCCTGATTAGCCTTCCACTTCACAAACACTTCTAGGACTTCACTTTTGTGTCGCATGGTGTACACCCAACATCGCCTAGAATAGTCATCAATGAACGACACAAAATAGTGGTTACCTCCAATTGATGCAGTCTTGGAAGGTCCCCATACATCCGTATGAACATAGTCAAGAACACCTTCGGTGCAGTGTGAAGCTGTGCCAAACTTCACCTTCGTCTTCTTGCCGATGACGCAATGTTCACATAGATCCAACTTGCAGGTCTCTGCACCCTTCAGCAGCCCTTTCCTGACAAGAGCTTGTATCGATTTCTCCCCTGCATGTCCCAGCCTCATGTGCCATAGCCGGGTTAGATCTTCCTTCTGACTGGTAGAAGCTGCCACCTGTCCTGTCACTGTACTACCCTTCAAGTAATACAGGTTATTCCGACGATCAGCCTTCAACACTACCATTGAACCCTTTGTCATTTTAAGGACTCCCTCCTTAATAGACACTCCTAGGCCCAATGATTCCAAAGCACCTACTGAGATCAAGTTCCTCTTCAGCTGGGGTACATATCTCACTTCTTTCAGCTCCCTCACCATCCCGTCAAACATCCTGATCGGAATAGTGCCTACACCCTCCATGATGCACGGATGATCGTCGCCCATGACGACCGAACACCCCTCCAACTTCTCAAGACTGGTAAACCAATCTCGATTAGGGCATACATGATATGTAGCACCTGTGTCCAGGATCCACTCTTTATCCACCGAGTAACCTACAACAGGAGTAGTCACTGAAAAAGAGAACTCTGAAGAATCTGAATCTGCTCCATCTGCCTGTGATTTACCGCTTGTAGCCTTTGTCACCCTTGCCAGATTTGCCTCAGACTTTGATTCCTTCTTCTTCCCCTTGTACTTTGGACAGTCAACCTTCCAGTGCCCAATTTCTTTGCAGTGCATGCACTGGTTTTTCTTAAGATCCCTGAAGCCCGACCTAGACTTTGATCTTCCTCTCATCTCCTTGCCTTTTCTTGATGAACTCCTGCCTCTTACTTCCAAAGCCTCCGCTGATGAACCTGACTGACCAGAATGTCTCTCATTCTTCCTTGTCTCATAACTCATCAGTGCAGACGATATTTCATCATAAACTAAGGTTTGCCTTCCATTTATGAATGTCATAGTGAATGTCTCATACTCCTCCGGTGGGAGTGAGTTCAGGAGAATGACTGACTTGTCTTCCTCACTTACAGTGACATCCACATTCAGCAAGTCTGTAAGAAGCTTCGTATATCGGTTGATGTGCTCGTTTACTGTGCTTCCCTTCTGCATCCTGAACTGATACAGTTTACTCTTCAGCTGCAACCTAGACTCCACACTCTTTGTCAGGTACTTCTTCTCAAGAGTATTCCACAGTTTCTTAGCTGACGTCTCATGTTATACAAGATATTTGATGTCTTGTGACAAGCATGAACGTATCAACCCACATGCCGACCTGTTCATCTTCGCCCACTCTTCATCAGTGGTAGTGGTCTTCTTCCTCTCTAATAGGAGCGTGTCCTCAAGGTTCTGTGCATTCAATGCATCCATGACCTCACACCTCCACATCCCGAAATTATTAGTTCCATTGAACTTGACAACTTCGATCCTTGAGTGATTCATTGTTTTAACGGAAGTAGTTTCTTCTGCATCTCGAAACCCTAGATCGAGTTTCTCACCGGATCTACTCCAAACACTGATTCAACAAGCCCTCCTTGCGTTCTCCTGAGATCGACACACGATCTCCTCGAACACCAATACCTCTGACCTGAGATCGACACACGATCTCCACCTGATCAGATCTGGAGCTCTTCAAATCCTCAGAATCCCAAGCGTAACCTGGAGCTCTGATACCACTTGTTGTGCGCGCAGACAAATCACAACAACAAACCAACAGAGAATCCTCAGATCTCCTAGCACAATGAAATCAATCACAACCAAGAAGAGAGTCACCCAATCGCAAACAACAGATCTAACGAGGTTCGGCCTCAATGCCTACGTCCTCGGGGCAATCTATGGAGAGAGTTTTCTATATGGAAGATGATTACAATGACTCTAAGTCTCTTTGAATGCAAGAGTACTCAGAGCTGATACAATTTTCGCAGAGATATTCTAAACCCTAGAAATCCTTTAGGCTTAAATACCTCATACAACGGATCAGCAGAAATAAACCCAGAACCCGCATGTCGGTCGACCGGGACGGTCGACCGACCTCCCAATTCTCCAATACCGGTCGACCGGGCCGGTCGACCGAAAAAACCCGAGAGTTGGGGTTTGTCAGTCACAGGCTTCCGGTCGACTGGGCCGGTCGACCGCGCAAACCCGAGAGCTCTGTCTTTTGCAGATAGAGTGTTGCGGTCGACCGGGCCGGTCGACCGCTCAAATCCTGTGCACATCGGTCGACCGGGCCGGTCGACCGACCTCTGTCTTTTCTGCTGCTGCTGCTTTTTCCTGCCCGCTGTTCCTTCGCCTTTCGTCGTAGACTCCTTGGCAATCTTCAACAGCACCTGGCATGAATTCACCTCCTCTACTGTACTCTCTCCTCCAACAGCATTAACATACAAAGAGAGATGGCAACTTCAATGAAGGTTTTCTCCATTGTCCTCTTGTTCTTCTTCATTGTGAGAGGTAACTTGTTTCAAGCCTTTATATAACTTGTTTCTAACATCTCTTGATTTATTAACTATCCTACATTCTTCTTTCATATTTATATTTTCACTCTTATATATTTTTGCTATAAAATTGTATGTGGTATGCTAATAACTATTTGTTTTCTAATAACAGACTATGGCTGTCTTTTAAGTTTCTTGAATAAATTTCTCATTCATGTTCAAGACTGATCAATATCCAACTAGTTGTATCTTTCTGCTCACAACCTAATTTTGTGTTTTTTTTTGTTACATTAGAACTCATTCAATTTTTTATCTTTATAAAATTTATAAGAAGTTATTCTGTCATTTAATTTATATAACTTGTTTCTAACTTAGATCTCTTGATTTATCAGTTATCTTACATTTTTAGCTTTTATTTGTCTTATTTATGTACGCATTCTTATATATCTTCTTCAATTTCTATATATTAAGCTTTATATGACATGTTTTTGCTATGTTGCTTTATGTGACATGCTAGTGACTAGTTGTTTTCTAATAACAGACTCCTCAAGTTTTTTTTGGCAATAAGATTGTGAACATTTGATTCATATTCAAATTGATCGCTATCCAACTAGATATTTCTTTCTACTCACTACCTCATTAGAATTTTTTTTTTTGGTGACATCAAACTCAATATTCAAGTGTTGATCTTTATCAGATTAATTTTAATAAGTAAACTAATTTTTCTTCATTAACTTGCAAGCCTGTTTATGTAAACATAAATCTGACAGAATCATATATATTGAGATCTGAGTTGATTTTTAACTGAGTTGTAAACTATTTGAAAATCTATGCAGGAAATTCACAGAGCTGCGACGTCTCAGCTGTAACCATTGGGGTAACCAACCAACACCAGCCAGAAGGTAGGCGCAGACCCCGTGTTCGAGGTGGAGGTGAAGAACACGTGCAGGTGCCCTGCATCCAATGTGATCTTGAAATCACTTGGATTTTCAAGCTCAACTCCTGTGGACCCAAGCTCTTCAGAAGGGAAGGCGCCGACTATGTCTTCAACGACAAGAAGGCGATTCTGAGCATGCAGTCTGTCAAGTTTCAGTACTCATGGGACAGGGCCTTTCAAATGTCTGTTTCCAGTGTGCAGTTTGCTTCTTGCTGATTGAGTCACTTGGAAAGAACTTTGAATGCTTAATAATAACGCGGGGTTTATGTTGGCAGCATGTAATGGATTGATCATGGATCATTACTTCTAACTAGTTTTAAGTATATGGATTATGGTCAAGATTTTCTTTGAGAAATATCATCAAGATATCTTCAAACTGTGGGTATACTCGTGGAGAGAAGGTACTCGGGAATGATCATGATAATATTTTCGGCATGGTTTATTTTATTTTCAGTTTCAGTGAATTCTTCTGATAATGTTGGCGAATTGTAGAATGATACGGTAACTTCTTCTAGAGTTCCTTTCTCACTATGTATCAAAGGACAATTGAAAAATCAAAGTTCAATTGATTACTAACTTGGAGAACACAAATCACTTGAAAATTTTCATGTGCTCAGTGGCTCCCCATGTATCAATGAATATATACATTAAAGATATACGAGTAACAAAGAAGCAAAGGATCGATATGTGCAATTTGAGGAGGAAAATTAGAGACTTAAAAAAATTTCTCTAATTTCTATATTTAACACATCAAAAACTAATCTTTCCAAATTATATGGGCTTCCCTTACACGTAGGACAAGTTTTTAGAAAACATAATTTTTTAAACCTTAAATTTTGACGACTTCTCGAATTGTAAACTTCGAGTCTTCAACATATAAACCCTAAAACTTTATTTACTCTTGTTGCTCCAAGTTAGGCCTCTGGATTTTGTGGACTATCATATACAGTAATTGGTTAGTTAAGGCTTCAAAGTTACACTTCATAGAACAAAGGTTTCAAATCTACTTATGTTTTCTATAAAAGAACCATATTATGCTTAATATCCTTGTTAGGATGCAATAAATATACAACCTTGTGATGAAGTGAGTAGGAGGGCAACTCTATCCTCAATTGCAAGCTTGGCTCCTTTCCTTTTAAATATCTCGCCTCCCTATCAAAACGACCTCCCTCTCTAGAATGGATTGGCAATCACTTCCAGATCGAGTAGACGTAAGGCTGCAACTTGGAAAGATAATTCACTTTCTAGGGGTGGACGGCACATTCTTGTAAACTCTGTGTTATCCGCGCTACCTCTCTATTATATGTCTTTCTTCTGATAGGATTCGTAGAGCTTTTCTTTGGAAAGGGACCAAGGAGGAAGTTCATTGGAGTCTTTGCCTTGTGAAAGGGAAGCAAGTGTGTTCTCATAAAATCGAGGATTGGGAGTATGCAACCCTAGAGCCTTTAACCTCTCACTCCTCTCCAAATGGAGGTGGCACCTATTCCGTGATGAGAATGCTCTTTGGGTGGCTCTTGTCCTTCACAACTACTATCGGAGGAGAAAACC
The DNA here is from genome assembly GCA_038442645.1 of Agave tequilana. Classification (NCBI taxonomy): domain Eukaryota; kingdom Viridiplantae; phylum Streptophyta; class Magnoliopsida; order Asparagales; family Asparagaceae; genus Agave; species Agave tequilana. The sequence goes on from JAVJIF010032555.1 coordinate 103,286, forward strand.
ATATGCTCTTCTTCAACATATTATTCATGGTCATTTTCAAGTCTTTTCACTATTTCCTTGAATCCGTGTGCAAAGGTGAAACAACAAACTTGTGAACTTGATAGATTCATTCTTTTGGCTCCTCATTTCAAAGAGGGCCATACCCTTCCCTCTCAATATATACGGTCTCAACAATCTCTTCCTCATTATCCAGCCACTTCATCTCTCTACTTCGCCGGATGTGAGAAAATAGAAATTAAAACAAGACTGTAACTTCACCGTCAACTCTCTCTATAAAAGTATCACGTGCTTCCGTGAGACCAACAATTGTCTTTGCCAGATTTGGACTCACAACACCTCAAGGAAAAGAGTCATGCTACAATGGTTGTCTTCTCACAGCTTATAACGCTGCCAAGAGAGGTATTATTGTTGCATGATTGGTGGATGTCACATATCCTCAGTCCAAAATTATTTGGAATCAATCTTTGATTTTCCAAGATTAACAACTCAATATAGTGTGATACCAGAAGGAAAATCTTTGTATCTACTAAATCTTTGGAAATCCAGCTATTTATGTTAGCATATAAACATATACAATGCATATTATAATAATCTTCATGTTTTAAAAGAATTTCATTATACATGGTAAGTTAATAGAAGATACATGTACAGTTTTCTTAAATTAAGTGAGTGTCATTTTCTATAAAAACTCACACCTCTTCTTGTTCACCATGAAATTTCTCCAGCAGAAACAAGCATTTATGTGCAACAGATGGCAACTTCTGTGAAGCTTTTCTCTGCTTTCCTTTTGCTCTGGTTCATTGTGAGAGGTGAATCGTTTAAAGTCTTTATAAATTAACTTGTTTCGATCAGAATCTCTTGATTTAGTTATCTAATATTTACTCTGTCATACTTATTTTGCACTGTTATATATCTTCTTCAAAAATCTATAGATTAAGCTTTAGATGACATGCTTTTGCTACAAAGCTCTATGTGACATGCTGTTAGCTAGTTGTTTGTTGTTTCTAAGTGTGGTAAATAAACCTACGTTGCTTCACTAAAGAGATGCAAGTGAAACAAAACATCTACGAAGTATACAACATAGTTATGGATTTTCGAGCTCTATGAAGGTGTATCTCAAACTGTACAGGTTCGAAGGCAAGCGTTGTCAGCGACAAGAAGGCGATTCCGAGCATGCAATCTGTCAAATTCCAGAACTCATGGCCCAGGCCTTTCAGAATGTCTGTTTTGAGTGTGCAGTCTGAATCTTTCTGATTGTAAGAAGCCAATGGGTGTATGCTCTGGCCAAGAATACCGAAATGCATTCTCAATATATAATAGGTGATAATATCCTGTACAGTTTACATATAGCAACTCAGTTTGCAAATTGCAATAACCTTAACGTGCATTTAACTCTGTGTGTAATACAAAAGACTGGAAATTTACACAAGCCATACAATGCCAACACAATCCTTTCGCATACAAGAGAATTCGACTTCCAGTAACTTATTCAGACCTGCTGTTTACAGAAACATCAGCCCCGGTGTGAGAGAGAGCCTCTTCTATCCTCAAAAGTTGGGATTGTCTTCTGCAGCAACCCCTCTGCCACGCTGCTTCATGCTAGGTGATCTAAATGCAGGGCCTCCTCCATTCATCGGTGACCAGTGGTTTTTTACAAACAAACACAACGTAGTATGTCGAACTTCCTAGGAAGTCCAGGAATCCAGCAAGAGTTGGGTGGCAGTTCTTCCCATTATCCACTCCAAATCAGAGGATGACAAGGATATCTTGTTGGCAATGAGTGAGACAGCTTCCTTCGCCTCCTTATAGCCGCATTCGGCGACAACAAAAGGGAAGTCACTGCAGCACAAGCATATACAGTGGTAAAGTTTCAGATTATCATTTCAATATGAATAAATTGAATTCCCCAAAAAAAAACTTACGAGTTCTATTCTTTTCTTTTTTTGTGAGGAAAGCTTACGGCTCAATTTGATCTTTGAAAAAGCAATTAAACTAGTTAAGGGCTATAAAATTTCTCTCTTTGGTACTATACTTTGTGTGATCGACCGAGTGTTCTTTTTGTGTATGAAACCAAGCTACAGCCTTAAACTTATAAAAGAAAGGAGCTTTAGAGTTTGGTTTGTTTTGAACTTTCAGACAAAAAGATGGATAATGGATTAGACTACATGAACTCCTGTATTCCTCCTTGCCATCTCTTTAGTAACAACAAATTCCCTACTCGGAAAAAAGTGAGAATTCTGGTAAAAATATCTGATAGAAGAAAACAGATGGAAGCTTTCATGGGAGTAACAACTTCACAAACTCTAGATTATCTGAGCATCGGAGAGAAGTGAATGGAAGCTGTGGCTGTTCATAGAAGAATGCTTAAAGCATTGATAAACAGAAAGTTATATAAATTAAGGTGAGGATACTAATTATGGTGATGCGGAACAATTCGTGAAACATATCTGCACCATTTGAGGCCCAGCACATAAATCTATGCTGCAGTTCATGGATATCTTGGACTCAGAGACTCAACTTGCATGACCATAGTAAAATGGGGGACTTCATCACTACTTAATTATTTAAGGGATGAAGTGAAGAAATGCAACCTTTTTCCTTCTAGTTTCTTTTTTTTTTTTTGTTTCATTATTTTGTTGCAATCACATCCTAACATGTGCAATCCTATTGGCGAAAGTAGCAGCCGCTTCCCCGTTGACCTATAACAGCCTGACATAACCAGTATAAACCAACAAAATATTTGGATTCATTTTTCTGGATATGACAGTTTTGTTTGTTCTTCCAGTTTCCTCCTCCTGGACATCACTTGCATGTTTATCAAATTTGGTCAGGTCCACCACAAGACTTACATGGTAGTGGAATAAAAAAAATTGTATTAAATGCAAAATTTCTTGTTAGAGAATATACTTTTGATTATCAAGTTGAATAATATATAAGTGTACACGTTTGTATAATGCAATGAAAAATTTGGATTAAATATAAAACTTCTTATTCGAGACTACTTTTTTGATTATTAAGGTAACTAACATAAGAGAGCATAGGAATTCTAGTGGAATAAAAAAATTCAATATAGAGTTTCTTAATTAGAAAAATACATTTTTTTTTTTATTATGAAGTTGACTTGTAGTTGACTACGGGTGCATATGAATGTGGGTGCATGTGAATATTGTGTGTGCGGTGCACGTGAGAGTATGCTTGTGTTTGTGGGTGTGTGCATGCTCATGCGTGTTTGCATGGATGGGTAGGTGGGTCTGAGCTTGTGTATGCATGTGCATACATCATATAAAGCATTTATGTAGCTAGTTCATTCCATAAGACGTAATAGATGTATACTTAAAAAGAACTTGTAAGAACAGCTCACAAAGCCAATGCCCCAACCCTATAACACCGGGAAGCATTTTCTCACCTTTGTGGGTTTTTTTTGGTGGTTTTGTGTGTGTGTGTGGGCGGGTGTTTTGTTTTGTGTGTGTGTGTGTGTGTGTGTGTGTGTGTGTGTGTGTGTTGGGGGGGGGGGGGGGGGTGTATTGTATCATACTCATAAAAGAAAATAAATGTCTCATTCAAATATTACAAGTGTTATCATACTAATTCTTGCTTAGCTTATATTAGGAAGTAGATGACATGATTTACCTGCCCCACATAACTCGGTTAGCCCCGTAGCTGGAGATCACGTGGGAAAGAAGCTCACCTGTATCCTCATAGGGATATGTTTTTCTTGACAAACGGAACAGGGCACTGAATTTCACATAAATCTGTCAAAACAAAACAGCGCAAACATGCATGAGAGCACTAAAACATGCAAGACTGTTAGGAAAAGTTTTCAGCAGGCATTGTTTTTCCCTTTTTTTGTCTCTTGCTGAAACTAAGGGTCTAAAGATGTTAAACTCTTTACGCAGGGCCAAATGCCTTTTCAAGAAATAACTAACTAATCAGCCGTGTGATCCCAGAAAGTCTGAAACTGATTTATGTCAGTTTTGGTGAATATAAACAAGGACCTGAAATATCAAAAGCCTGGGCAATTTCTTACAATGCAAAGGTTAGAACACTCATTAATCTTCAAAACTGATTAATTCATTTCATATGGGCCCATTGCAATAGATAAAGTTACAGCTTGACAAGGTCTCCAGTATCACACCTGTGGGAATCTCGATAGCTTCAGCAGTTCAGAGAAGGTCCTTTTTTCCTCATCATTTCTGCGTATAGAAAGCATACCAGAATTTTATTGAGATAGGAAGACCAATCAGCTGTTAGCAGTTGCACATTGTGGAAATGAACTCACATTGGTGGTTTACAGAAAGCCATATGATCAAGCAATACAATAGTTGATGGAAACTCAGAACATAACTCTTCGATCTCTGAAATGTGTAAACTAAGGCCCTGCACAAAACCTTCAGGGCATGAGGAAAAACTAAATGAATCTTTCTTCAAGTTATGTTTTCTTTTTGCTAAGGATGAGAATACAAGCAACTGATTTCTAGGGAGAAATTTTCCCACAATCTAATGCAGTGTTATTGTTCTATTTAGGTACCCTAGCAAATTAAGGTGCAGAATGGATTGAAATAATGCTCAAAGCCTCCCCATAGAAACCGGAATCTACTCTTTGCACTCCAAATTTACATATAATGTGCAGAAGAAGATGCTACGAAACATAATTCGTGAATCAACATCACTCATTGTGACTACAGCATCAAAAATATAAATGCTCTAGTGGCAATAGTGCACAAATAGTATTCAGTTATACAAGAAGTCAGTTAGATTGAAATCTAACAGCAAATGAATCTACTAAGTTAAATGTATTGTGTGTTTTAAGATGTGAGGGTCATGAAAAATGAATTAGATTCTCAGTTTCTATGTTCAACACCATAGATCTAATAAACTCGTTACTCTAAGCAGTCAACAATTTTACCAGTGGCTTATTGCAGTGGTAGCCAGCTTAGATAAACAAAGAAGACGTGAACAAACTGAGGAACAGCTTAGATTAAGCAGTCATTAAATTTTAATGTTCAACACCACTGATTTCTTTTTTCTCTTTTCTCTTTACTTTTTGTTGCATGAAATGAACTAGTATACATTTGAAACACTTGCTGTCTGTATGCAGTCCTACATAGAAAGATGGATGAAGAAGGAAGCTCATAGAAGAGGTCTCAGAATTGGAACAAAGCTTAGTAGCCTCTGTTTCAATGCCAGCGATCATAAGCAAAACAATAAAATGTGCAAACTCCTACCTTCAAACTAGGCATACCTCAGGAATTAGGAATTAATAAGAGAAAAACTATCCAGTTACCTCACATATCTCTCCTGGGAAAGACGTTCATATATAAACTTATTGTGGTTAGAATGAGATCGAAGTGCACCACTGCCTATTTAATGATAAATGCATAACAAATGGAATACCTTCATGCACATAAATCCCACAGGAACTCCAAGTTCACCAGCTTTCCTGAACATTGCTTTCCCCATTTCATTAGTCATCTGTATAAATAGCAGACATTAGGTCATATGAGTCAATTATTATGAGAAAGTGAAAATACAAGATACACTCCGAGTTCACATCTTATATAGAACACTTGAAATACCTTCTGACCAGAAGGCCACAAATATGGGTTGAACCGAACAGCGCGATAGCCATCCTAGTGACAGAAACATGAATGTCAATCAAATGATCTGATTGCAATATCTGGTAATAAAAAGGATGTAGTTAAGGACCTCCAGAACAAGACGTTCAAGCTGGTTAATCCCGTTCCCATCTTCTGAAGGATTTGCAAGGCAACAGCCACTGAATTTGGATGGATACCTTTTCAGAACACTATATGACACTCAAAGGAATACGGTGAGATAGGGAAAAGGAAATATATACATTGAAACATATATGAATTTAAAAAAAGAAAAAAGATGCTCTGGATGAAATATAAACTGCAATGCTAAGCAAGTACCGACAGTTAACTATTACTCGCATGAAAATGAATATTATTTTAAGAAACAGTAACCAAGTTGGAGTCTTTGTGAGATCAAGGAACGGACCTTGTGACCAAAGAATGGTCAAACTTATGATTAATGGATTGAACTATCAGAGCTCCGTCAACTCCTGCTTCCTCCATACACTGAATAAACATAGGGGCAAAAGAGAGAGTCAGAAAGTAAAAAGAATAAACATTGTGTCATTCGGTGCCTCCTTGCAAATCTATTATCAAAGTTCTTTCTTAGGTAAGAGGATATAGATACGAGATAAATATTACTACCAACAAGAATGAAGAGAAATCTAAAGAAGGTTTGGTCTAACGCAGACAAAGATATCAAAATTTTATTTTAACACTACAAAAATTAAGATGTGATTTTGGTGCCTTGACAATAGTTGTACAATACATGTAAGAGAACTGCCTCTTTCTTCTACTATTCTCTCTAATTAAATTATGCAAGGATTAATTGTTACCTAGAGAAGAAATTTATGGCCAGTGACTTCAAGAAGGCACTTCTTTAGATCTATGGCAAACACATTGGCCATATCATATATATATATATATATATATATATATATATATATATATATATATATATATATATATATAGAGAGAGAGAGAGAGAGAGAGAGAGAAAAGTAAATCAGCCTGCGGCTGAGAGAAAATATAAACTCTTTCCGTTATTGTTTATTATTATTTCGGTAACTTTTCGTTATTGTTTATTATTATTTGGCCAAAAGGCAATTTTTGGAGCGAACGTTGTCAGACTTAGGTTATTGTTTATTATTATTTTTTCCCCTTTTTTTTGCCGCTCTTTATAGGATTTAGCTTATTGTTTATAAATTACTTTTCCCCTTATTTCCTTACCTCTATTTGTCAGATTTAGGTTCTCTTTTTCAGCCTGCGATCAACTTTTTTCAGAAAATATAAACTCTTTCCGAACAATTTTTTATCCAAAATATTTAATGTCGACGTCTGAGCAGTCTACTGGCGATCTAAATATGGAAGATATTGCATCTGGTTCTACTTTCTCTCAGAATATTGAAAATCTTGAAGGGTTGACATCTTTGCATGCCGATCAACAGGTTTTAATTTTTTTAATTTTTTAAAAATAATTTCTTAAATATTGAATTTTTCTCTTTAGTCTATGTGGTACTGCGACCTATAACACATGTGTCAAAGTTTCAGAAATGCGACAGTTTTAATATTCGGTCGCAATCTTATTTGAAAATAATCTCCGGCTGTGAAATCTTTTTTTTTTTTGTATGCGTCTTAGGTCGCGGTCTTTAGTAAGAAGTGATATAGATTTCTTCTCATACGGATAACTGCGACTTAGGTCGCGGTCTTTAGTAAGAAGTGATATAGATTTCTTCTCATACGGATAACTGCGACTTAGGTCGCAGTCTTTAGTAAGGAGTAATATAAATTTCATCTCATATGTGAAATCTTTTTTTTTGTGACTGCGACTTAGGTCGCAGTCTTTAGTAAAAAGTAATATAGATTTCTTCTCATACGGATAACTGCGACTTAGGTCGCAGTCTTTAGTAAGAAGTAATATAGATTTCTTCTCATACGGATAACTGCGACTTAGGTCGCAGTCTTTAATAAGAAGTAATATAGATTTCATCTCTTATGCGACCTTGGTCGGAGTTATATAACTTATATTTTAGACGTGTGATATCTAAAAAATATTTATATTCATGTAATTCGTGTAATTGTTTTTTGTAGGATATGAATACACATGGAGAAATGTCTGGAAGCTCAGATAAGTTTATAGGGAAACAGTTCCTGTCGGATATGGAAGCATACAATTTCTACAATTCTTTTGCAAGGAATAGAGTTTTTAGCGTGAGAAGAAAAGATACAGATAAGTCACAGAAGCCTCCTTATGAGATTATTTGCAGAAAATTTTGCTGCAACAAGGAAGGTGTGAAGAAATTGTGTGACAGAAGACAAGAGGGGCTTACAGTGCATCGTCGAATTAACACTAGAGTAGCTTGTCCTGCTGAGATGCATGTCCGTCTTCGTTTTCTTTTTGACAGAAGATGTGGGTTATCACAAAATTTGTTGACACCCATTCACATGAGTTGTCAAGCCCGAATAAGGTACATCACCATTACTCTCACCAGACTCATCGTTCAAAGATTAGCAGAAGCATTATGAGCAATCTGGTTGATGTGGGAATGCGGCCTTCAAATATTTCCCGCGTTGTGAATGCAATGAGCCAGGGAGAAGGCTGTGAAGAAGTGAGCCCGCAACAAGTTATTGATTTTACTCGTCAACGTAGAAATAACTGCGGCCATGAGTTTATCGCTATTATCAGATATTTTCAAGAGAAAGCCGAGACCGATCCAGAATTCTTCTTTTCAAGTGAAGTCGATAACGCGGGCACACTTAGAAGCATTTTTTGGGCTGATGAAAGAGTTATTTCCTCGTATCTGAGGTTCTGTGATGTGATCGTTTTGACACAACATACAGAACTAATCACTTGAGCTTGCCATTTGCTCCATTCACTGGAGTAAATCATCACCGGCAGTCAATTTTGTTCGGCTGTGCATTGCTTGCTGATGAGCAGAGGGATACGTTTGTTTGGCTATTCCAAAAATGGCTCAAGTGCATGCATGGAGTTGAACCGAAGCTGATTATTACTGATCAGGATGCGCAGATTGGTGACGCCATCAAGATTGTTTTCCCAACTTCTAGGCACCATTACTGTTTCTGGCATGTGCGGAAACATATTGTTGAGCAACAAATCTCAATGACAAACAAGTATGGAGAAGATATGGTCTCCGATTTCCATGCTTGGTACACCTCCCGTGATATAAGCACTTGTGAGGAACAATGGCGTCTGATGAATGAAAAATATCATTTAGAAGAAGAAAAAGACAGTTCGTTGTTGAAGATGTACAGGCTTCGTGGACATTGGATTAATGCATATCTCAAGGATGTTTTCTGTGCTGGAATGACAACCAGTCAGAGGTCCGAGAGTATTAATTCCTTCTTTGATGGTTTTGTTAATGCAAACACGAAACTAGTGGAATTTGTTCACCAATATGATAAAGCTGTTGCTGCCCGTCGTACATCTGAATCTCTTCAAGATTTTCGGGGTTTGAATTATGTGCCCAATTGTACATCGAATCCATATGAGATACAGGTTTCGAAGTTGTATACACCGAAGATTTTTCAGTTGTTCCAAAAGGAATGGGCAGTTGTAATGTCACTGTTTTCAGAAGAGGTGGAACACGACAAACCTGGTTCAACATATTTGGTTGGTAATTTTTCAGAATCAAAAGACGGCTGGGAAAAGGTCAGTTATGACAAGCGTGAGGAACTTCATGTTTCTTGTAGTTGCTCGTTATTTAAAACAGAGGGTATCCTATGTAGACATATTCTGTGTATTTTGTGGCGCAATCACGTTACACATATACCGGAATCATATATACTTCAGAGATGGAGGTTAGATGCTCGTTACAAAAACGTTGCAATTGAAAATTGCATCAGGCCTTTTCCCAGTCAAGGTACTCCACGAACGCTAGATTGTGGACAATTCGTTCAAAATTTAATGCAATTCTTGACATGGTCGCTGATTCTGATATCCATCTTTCAAAGTTGGAGGTTTTTTGGAAAGTTTTGCCCAAGAAACCACTAGAGAATACAGAGTCATGTCAGGAAATGATCATTCATCACAGCCTAAAACTACAGTTGGTTCCAGTGGATCCGTTGTCGTATTGCGAGATGGTGAAGAATTGAATATACGCGATCCAATTGGTCCTGTACCAACCAAGGGGAGGCCTAGAGCTGCATCCAGGCTTAAGTCTGGTTTTGAAGATTCTATATATCAGAAGGAAGTTAAGCATCGAAGATGTGGTAACTGCCAAGAGCTGGGTCATTACAGGACTGGTTGTCCGTTACTGGTATTACATTAACCTGTTAATCATTTTTTTATAATGATGTATCTTTAAAATTCTTACTATTTCCTTTTAATGGCAGAAGAAGTAGGTTTGGGTTGCCTCCATCTTGAAGGAACAAAGACTTCAATTTTTTCATGAAGTGCGACCAGGGTCGCACAGTGTAGAGAGATTCATGTCGCAGTCTGCCACTGGCGTGTCATTATAATCAGATTTATTATCATTCTTTGATTTCTACTGTATTATTTTTGTAAGTAGTTATACTTTAAAGTTTTACTGCTACAAAATTCTCCTACATTATTTAATTTTTTGTGTATATAATGTAGACAGAGACTTTGGCCGCAGTGTACATGGTTAATTGCGACCAAGGTCGCAGTGTTGTTATTGATAAAGAGGCCCAGCAACTGCAATCTAGGATCGCAGTACATTGACTGTGACTTAGGTCACAGTACGTTAGGTTGGTGTTTCCTTTAAATTAACACGCATAGCGACCAAGGTCGCAGTGTTGTTGATTAAGACTGCGGCCAGCAACTGCGACCGAAGTCGCAAACTTCATTTTAAAATTAATTTCGGGTGAAATAATCTAAAGTTTCAAAATCTCTTTCTTATTTGCGAACATGGTCCAAAGATTTTTAAAAAAAAGACTTAAACGGAAATAAATCTGAAAAAAATTTAAAACAATTAAAATACACAAACCCTAAAAATTATTCTATATTTTTTGTTCTTCATTTCTGACTCTTGTCTGATCCTCCTATGAACTATTAAATTGGTTTTTACATATAGTATGCGATGATGGACTGCGACTATGGTCGCACTACCGCGACTATTGTCGCAGTACTTAACGAGAGCGATAGTATAATCACAGTTTACGTATTATTCTATATTTTTTGTTCTTCATTTCTGACTCTTGTCTGGTCCTCCTATGAACTATTAAATTGGTTTTTACATATAGTATGCGATCATGGACTGCGACTATGGTCGCAGTACCGCGACTATGGTTGCAGTACTTAACGAGAGCGATAGTATAATCGCAGTTTACGTATTATTCTATATTTTTTGTTCTTCATTTCTGACTCTTGTTTGGTCCTCCTATGAACTATTAAATTGGTTTTTACATATAGTATGCGATCATAGGCTGCGACTATGGTCGCAGTACACTCGACTGCATTTTTCTTGATGATTTTTTTCCTAAGTTAATGTAATAACGGTGAATAAGTACTGATTTTATAGTCGCAGTTTACGTATATTTTATATGTTTTGCTTATAAAGTAAGAATTATTTTTACTTATTGCATGCGTAATAGCACAGCGACTATGGTCGCAGTGTTTAAGAACAGCAGTCGCAGTTTGATATGTAATTAAAAGAGCTTATAAGTTAATATAGTGAGAAAGAGACCTTACAAAAAAAGAGAATTAAAAGCTTTGAAAAGAAGACAAAATAAGGTTGAATATCAGAAGATCAGGAAATCCTAATCCTCGTCATTATCACCATCATAAGCAGATTCGTCGTCTTCATTCTTCTGCTCTTCCTGTTCATCACTTATTTCCTCATCATCTTTCTGTTTTTGAGGTTTTTTTGTTTCACCGATAAACTCTCAGAATGGATCGTCTCTATTAAGCTCTTCGTCTGAATCGTTGCGAGAAAGCGAGCCTACAGCATCAGAGGACATGCATTCATCAAGCATGTCTCCGTCAAGTGGCAGAGGAATAATGTCTTCCTCACTAACCCACATGAAATCTTCATTATCTTCATGAATAGGAGGATCAGTTAATACATTATTTGATGTAGTGAGATAGTCAAAAGGAGTGAAGTCCAGACTGGTATCAGATTCACTAGAATATCCTGAAGAAAAAGGACCGGTGGGGGAACGATTGAAGTTGAAATCTAAGTGTTCAGAGGAAGAAGATGGGGAAGACATGATTCAAGAATGAATTATTTTTTGAAAGTTTTTGAAATCAAATTGAAAAGGAAGAGCAAAAATATAGTTTCTAAGTATGAGATAATATATTAGTTGCAAGCATTATATAAATGTCAATATTGTGAAAGAACATGAATAGTATAATAATAATTGTTACAGGTTAGGGTTGAGTATGGTAAGAAGTGGTAAAAAATTAAATATTTAATTGAAGATTTATTGCTGGAGAATCCGAAGAGTTTCTTTTTGCCAGATGTTTAATACTTGAAGTACAAATTAACTTTTTATAGAATTGTTTGCCTATATCTTTAGATTACGTATGGTGCACATCTTTCCTTTATCGATATTAACATTATTGCATATCTTTTTTCTAGACTGTTGTTGTATCACGGTAGATAGAATATTAATTACTTCATTTAATTCAGTGTAATTAATATAGTATTTTTATAAGATGTGATGTACGCGAACTGATCTCAGGGTCGCATGGCTAATCTACTTTTTAAAAATATAAAAATTCTCTTACATAAGGCATGCGAAAGAAGATTGCAACTTTGATCGCAGTACTGAAGGAGGTCGCATTGCTGTACGATAGAATGCGACTAGGGTCGCAGACGTTATATAAAAAAGTTTTTGTTATACTGTGACTGCGACTAGTGACTGCGACTGTGTCGCAGTTGTTATATAAAATGTTGTACGATAGAATGCGACTAGGGTCGCAGACGTTATATAAAAAAATTTTGTTATACTATGACTGCGACTAGTGACTGCGACTGTGTCGCAGTTGTCATATAAAATTTAAAGTTATATTGTATTAAGTCTGCGACCATGGCATGTTTTTTAAATTTTCAATGCTTCTGCTTATTTTACATTATGTTGATCCAAATTTTTTTAATTATATTTTTCGATGTAGTAAAATTACGAATATTATAACTGTAGATATATTCAACTGAAATTTTGTTTGTTGATGACTTTATTCCAGTTTAGAATTAAAAAAGGGGTATTTTTGTCAATTTGTTTCACGATCGTTTAGGCGGGATCTTTTTTTATTTTTTTGGCGCCTACACTCTGCGGCCGATATGTGGCATATATTCAGCCACGTCCCGCCGGCTGAGAAACTCTCTCAGCCTGCCGGCTGAGGTACAGTAACCCCATATATATATATATATATATATATATATATATATATATATATATATATATATATATATATATATATATATATATATATTAGAAAAGCTCATAAATTTAAGATCACATTCAGCTTATTATCTATGCTTCATTATGATTCCTATAAGATCCAATTCAGACGGATAAGATAAAATCCTATATCATAATTCTAATATATTAGCCCCGAATCTTGTATGCATCTCCCAAGACTACATAGAATTGATACAGATTAGAGGTAACTCTAGTCAAGAGGTCGGGGATCATCCAAAGTATTCACCTCATGCAGGACGAAAGGGGAAAATCTAGAGTTTGCAGTGAGATTGGGGATAAACTAATTTAGGGTTTGGGAAATTGAGGAAAAGATAAAGATTCAGGCCTCTCACTCAGGTGCATAGCTCACCCACTCTATGCATCACACACAGAGATTTAGATTCGGGCTTCACGCCTAGGAGAATCATTCCCACTACATGCCTCTCACATAAAAATTTAAAAGAATCCCAATTAGGGCTTCAATCTCTCAAAAATTCAATAATTCCTTGATTTCAAGCAAAAGAACTATATGAGTATATAAAGAAAAGAGGCCATTTGTACTACTCGTGCCTCAAATAAAAAGAATAAAAGACTAATAAAAAATAAAAGACTGGTAAAAAATAAAAGACTACTCAAAGAACTTTTCCCAAAAAAGTCATGTCCCTATCAATTCTCCCCCAGTAGGAGAAAACTCGTCCTCGAGTTTTAAAAGAACTTGTCCTTCAAATCTAAAGACATTATCTCATCTCAGATGGTGGCTGAATTCAGAAATTAATAATTGGGATCTCTCACTCAAGTAAATCGCTCACCCACTTCATGCATCGCACACAAATATTTAAAAACAACAGACTGAATCTGTTACCAAAGCGTATGAATCTGAAACAAGTTGGATTGGAATTATAGCTTTCTGGAACTTTTTGAACCTGTTGAAAGAAGGTTGCCTCCACTTCGAACTCGAGATCCAGTAGGACACTAAGAAGAGTCTCCGACAAAAAAAGCTCGAATCGGCTTCAGAACGATTGGAAAATGGCTTGAAAATCAAACTGCACTGAAAACGTGTTTGAACTACAACAAGTTGGGTTTGCACTAAATCTATGGAAGCGGGTCGAGGCTGAGCTTTGCAGTGAATTGGACCCTGGCCGGGCTGACTCAAGAATCAGATCCAGGTTGCAAGTGCAATCGGGTTGGGTCTAGATTAGTTTGCGGGTCGAATAAGTTTGCAAGATCTGATCGGGCTAGAGGCTATCGCAATCTGCATGCGGAGTTGGCATCAATCTCAATGTCGTCGTGGTGGTGACGAAGTGGTGATGAGATCGAGATCTGAAGACATTTCGTCGATCAGTGCTCGTGGTCGGAGGATAAAAAGAGGTCAAGCAGAGTGTGTTGTCGACGAAATGGCAGAGAGTTATTGTTGGCAGCAGAAGAAGTGGTTTCCGGGCTGTTGACATGGTCGCAAATATGAGATCTCAGATCTGATCACAACGAAGGCCATCGCGACAAGGATTCGCGAGAAGACATCTAAAATCAAGGTTCAGATGTTGATGTGTTCGAATGAGAAAACCAGATCTGGTGGCGTGTGGGTGACGATGAAAGTGTGGTCGGAGGCTGTCGGGGATGAAGGCGCCTGAAGACGAGGTCGACTGAGTCAGCAACGAGATATGGAAGTCATCGATTCAAGTCGACTTCGATCTTGTTGTCGTCGTGGTGGCCACATTGAGGCCACATAGAGGGTAAAGTTGTTGTCCATAGCGAAGTGCTGGGTCTCGATCAGATCTTGAGATACAGGTGGTTGTGAGGATCTCGAAGCAAGGTCGGCCAGGGTCAAGGGAGGCTAGGAAGGCGAGAGGGTTACGGCTGCTTATTGTAATTTGTTTAATATCTCCAAGTGGATAAATTTGTTTATTCAATTGTTTAAAAATATCTGGGAGTTGCTTACTGGTAGAGATACACTCTAGTTCCATTTTCTTTTCATCCACAAGCTCCCTAATGAATTGATTCTAAATTTCAATACGCAAAAGTTTGAAATGAGAGGATTTGAGATTGATGAGATATTTTCTTGGCATACAAGTTAAATAACTGCAAGGAGAAATAGTTACTAGCCAACAAAAGTACTGCGAAGATTTCTGAAAAAAAAAATCAGATGTCAAAGACTCAAAGTGCAAGCTGACAGCCACCCAGTAGCCTTGAATGAGAAGCTATCTATGCATGATGGCGCATACATGGCGGATGCCTAAAAATACTGAAGCCTACTAGGGTCATTGATCTCCCTTGCAAATAAGAGGACAAATATATTATATGCATTGAGAATTGTTTCTATATTCATGAGTGAATCAAGCAAGCTACGTTATGCAATAGAAAAATACATCCCCAGATATTTGCAGAGCATGAAAAATTCCAACATCAAGTACAAAACAGAAGAGTTGACTAGCCAGCTACGGCGACAACAATTAGGCAGGTTCCATCGATGAACTGAAGACTACATTAGGATGTGTTCACTCTGGACTGAAGATGTCATGGCATCCAAGAAGAAACAAACAATAGCACTCTCATCAACAAAACTCACGGGCAAGTGCCATATGCGAAGAACTTTAGCTTGACAAATTATCTCTAATCTAAGCAAGATGCTCCAACAATCTATTATGACGTCGTGTCATCAATTGCAATGACCAAAAGCACATCGAAGTTTGATATTATTTCATTAAAAAGCTCATGGAACAAAAAGAGATGGATTCTTCCCTTGTCAATGAACAACTTGGAGACACCTTTCACAAATTCAATACCAACAAACAAATTTGTCCACTTTAGAGATATTCTACTATTATGGATTTAAGAGGGGGGGTGCTAAATTGTAGTTTGTAATTTGTAATTTAGTAGCATGAATAGCATAGTTAAATGCTTGAACATATGTTGTTAAGTTTGAGAAGACAAAAGTCAAAAAATTGGGGAATGACTAGTAAGTAGTAGATGGCTGTCTAAGTCATGCATATTCATATGAAAATTCAATATGAATTGGTTAAAATTGTGGTTTTGTGATATCCGTTGTGAAAATCAGTAAAGGAGAGGAGGTTTAAGATGTAGGCTAATAAAAAGGCGAGTGATAAGGAAATTTATAAACCCCCTCTCTAATACACTATACTTGTGTCCTAAAAAGCATGGATATAGACACAGGACTTGGGTATAACATGGATAGAAACAGACACAGAACACGATAATTTCTTAAAAAGTAGGATACATGGGGACAAGACAACGTGATACTAAAATATATAGAAAATAATGTAAAAAATGACAAGAGGAAGTACATATATGCATGCATGCATGCATATATACATAAATATGCTCTTCAAATTTGTACAAAGTAGCTAGAGTAGCTCAATGTATTACACGTCTTATATCAAAAGATATCTAAAAGTTTCCATAGCTTCATGCAAATCAACATTTTGACATATTTTCCGCTATGGTCTTTAAGAGCAAATTTATGAAGCAATAATTATAACAGACATGTAACAGGGAAAAAAAATAATGAGAAATATAAGACACATGTGGAAGAAGTTACAACAATTATTCTAAACTAAAAAACTATGGTATCAATTGACAACATTTTAGAAGTGTTTGAGAAGTGTCCATAGAAGTGTCAGTGTCCAACAAGGGTGTTGGAGCATCAAACACGGCAACCAGAGTGTTTGTGCTACATTGCGTGTGTTTAACCTCCTGTTGCATTACAGTTGTTCCTTCTCTCTTGAGTCTTCAATTAATTGCTTTGTAAGTTATTTTTGTAACCTACTAAGCTTCTGACGCTCCAACAATTTGGAATCAGGCAATCCATTCCCAGATACATGGCCTGGAGATGTCATTTTCCATTATCATGACTACATGAGAGAGAAAAAGGATACTTAAGCTTCTTCATCAGTCATCAAGAAAAATCAGCCATTTCTAGGATATCCATTACAATTTCAAAAAAGTACACGCAAGAAGCTGATTTTGATGCAACTTTAAAAAAAAAGATAACCACCAGTCATGTCAAAATTTATGTACAATTCTTTTCACTAATGAGGCATAGATGGACACAATGACATGGAAGACAAAACATGGAACACACCTGTAAATTTGTATATTTTCCATAATTTTCTGAATAATGTAAAGATTAGTAATGTTGATATTTATAGATTGCCTAAATATAAATTTTACATATAATAAAGATTAGATATAATGTTTATATACTTTATTAAGATTAATTCTTCATACGTTTTCTTTGACTTAGTTGAGGATATAGCCTATAGTCCTGTCAATTTCTTCAACGTCTCATATATAATAATTTAATGCATTTTTGTTCTTAACTTAATGCATCTTTCATTATTTAAAAAAAACTATGTTTACATAGTTTAATCTAAAGAAGTATCCAACACAAGTGCAAGGAGATGATACAAAGTGTCATGCCCTTCACAAACACGACAACCCATAGCGAACTAGGTTTTCATCATTAAGGACTCCTTAACGGCCACAATACAAGACAATGTCTCCAAGTACATAAACCTATAAATTCAATTTCCCTTCATGAATTATATTGCCAATAGAGCTAAACTCTCTAATGCAAGAAATTGGTTGGAGGCAACGTGTGTCATTCAAGTGGAATGAAATCCTGGAAAGTGTAATCAATTAAATGGCTAGATGCTATCTCTCTTTGCACTCAAGACTCTTTATTTTATTGTTTGTATCTCGGGATAGTTTTACAAGCGTACATAAAATGGAAATGAAGATCATCATGGGGAAGAAAGACACTCCAGTAAAACCTCTTACAGTGTCTGGAAAGAGCTCCCAAAGAAGGGGAAAGAGCAACTCATATTGATTTGACATCCTAGATACTCCTGTTGCACTGTAAAGTGTAACTAGCCTCCATGAGCTACAGGATCCCTCCTTGCACTCAAAACTTTGGCTGATGAGTTTGATGAGCCTACAATACTCTGCCCTTATTTTTTGGTTGAAACCCTTTGCAAGCACAAATTGGGAGATTAGAACCAACGACCTCCCACTTGTTGTGGGGTGTCAATACCACTTCAGCCACGAAGTTGGCCCGAAATTACAGGATTGATGTCAAGTTGATTGCTTGCCATAAAATCTTGAACCTAAATGATGTTTTATCTACATATCTAAACCCCACTTGATGGGCCAAAAGCTTAGACAATCAAACAACAACAACGTCTAACTAGATTTACATAACGGGATTGAGCCTTCTGCTGGTTTGCCCTAGGATGCTATCAAATTCTTTCTTTTGTCTATAAACTTAAGCCATCAAATTGTTTTTATCATTCTCTTAATTTCTGATTCTGTCCCTGTGAAAAGACCCGCTCAAGCCACCAAATCATAAGCTAACAACAGAAGTTAGAAAATAAAAGGCAGTAAACAAATACAAACAGACGAAGCAAAGATTCAAAATGCAATTCCCAAGATGAAATAATGTCTTTATAAAAGGAATTTCTTTCTTCTTTCTTTCTTTCCTTCCTTTCTTTTTCAATTTTCCAACTAAAATGATGAGTGCCTAATACCTTGAGCAAGAGGTCGACGTCGCCGGGGATCGACGGCTCCTGGCCTGGAAAATATGGGTACTTTTCTTCAGCCTGCGTTATATGAAAACAAAATTAAACAGGTAACAAAAAAAGAGGAAAAATAAAAAAGGAAATTTTCTCAATGTGGGTTTCCAAGGCTAACCTCTTGAGGAGAGGCCCAGACATGCAGATGGGAATCAATGGTCTTATAAGGGGGAGGGGCAGATTGGAAGAAATTTCTCTGGTGCCAAGAGAAGCCATTGTTATGAGTGAAGAGGAGAGCCTTTTGGGAGCTGTGCAAGTTTTGGAGAGGATAGCGGAGAAGAAAGAGGCAGTGGATGCCACTGCCATTTGAGATGTTTGAGCTCAAGGGACCTTGGACCGTGCCACATCTTTGTTTATTCCTGGCCGTCCATTTTCTGGGCCTACTGTTTGGCCTAAATTTTAGAAATTTGTAAAATACAGGCCTATTGGGCTGAACGGCAGTTAATTGCGCCCACTCGGCACCTAGTGAACCTTAGCCAGCGATACAGTCACAAAACATACAACAGTGGCTAGAGAAGACACGTGTCAGTGTTCTATTCGCCGCCGGGCTTCCTCGCACGCACCGCCATTTTCAGGAACATTCTGGAGAGAACGGGAAAAATGGGGAAAGTTTCTGACTGCTCCTCCTCCTCTCTATAAAATCCCTTCATCTCTCTACTTCTTCACTCCAAGCATCAAAAAAAAAAAAAAAAAAAAATCTGTCGACCGCTTGTTGTTAGTGCCAATGTCGATCGTTCCGCGAGTCAATTCTGAGCTGAGCAGCGTCTTCGACCAGTTCCCTCGCGATCTTTGGGACCCCTTCCCCATCGATCGCTGCCCCTTCTTCAGGGACTTTTCTCCTCGGTGCCTTTCTCCGGCTTCGGGGCCCCGACCTCCAGCCTGAGCGCGAGCTTCGTGGAGACGCCGGACGCGCACGTGCTCAAGGCGTACGCGCCCGGGGTGAAGAAAGAGGAGGTGAAGGTGGAGGTCGAAGACGGAGTGATTACAGTTTCTGTTCCGAAGAAGGAGACGGAGGAGGTCAGGAGGCCGCAGAGGAGGACCATTGAAATTTCTGGTCTGTAAT
Source organism: Agave tequilana (assembly GCA_038442645.1). Taxonomy (NCBI): domain Eukaryota; kingdom Viridiplantae; phylum Streptophyta; class Magnoliopsida; order Asparagales; family Asparagaceae; genus Agave; species Agave tequilana. The sequence goes on from JAVJIF010032555.1 coordinate 122,911, forward strand.
TAAGTTTAAGGGCAATGGATAAAATATTAGTTGATAATTCCAGTGTCTGCTGTTATTAGGGTGAGAGTAAGAACTTTGAATGTGTAGATGATGATGATGATGATGATGCTATGATGCTTAGATTGTGTAGAGCTTTATAATGTAATCAAGTTCCTTTTTAGTTTCGAAAATACCTTCTATTGGCTTATTTTTGTCCTTCGAAAAAAAGACACCGTTCTGGGAGCTTGCAACTGATCTTTCCAGATTCGAAGAAGATCGGTTAGGGTTTTTGTTTGGGATTTTATTTTTCAATTTGAGTATCTTTCTGGAGTTGAATTTGGTAATTCTATGTTTTAATTATATTATTTTATTGATGAACTGTTTAGAAATTTCATAAATTTCGAGACTTCAGCATAAACCTGTTGCCAAATTGTTCTGAAACCCCAAACTAGAACAATGTCAATATTATTAGGCTTAAGGATGACTTATTTCAAGTAGCAAATGAAATGGTCTGAAACGGAAGGCCGTTGCTGCGATATGAAGAGTCACTCACTGAACAAAAATTGAAGGTCAGAATTTATTTGTTTACTTTCCTTATGCCACTACTAAAATTATACCTTTTGAACTGTTTATGAATCTATGAGGAAAATATATAGAAACTGTAATTCTTACAATGTGACTTTTCAAATTGGATATCAATTGCAAAGGTGGGGGGAATACGAAGAAATATGAGGACGTGTGCTCTCATTTTGCAATGGGCTTTTGAGCAATTTCTACAGTTTGCACAATGAATTTTTTATCAATTTCTTTTGAGTATCCTGTTAGCAATGGGGATTGAACAAAGGGGAAGATATGGTCCATATATGGAACAATGCATTTTATAATGAGCTAAAGGTATTTTCAGTACTCATGCATCCAAGTGAAACTTGAAGCGAAGGTCTTTGATTTGTTATTGAGAGTGGTTAGTTGTTAGAATTTCTAAACATGTCTACAACCTTAACCAAGTTTAGTTTGTCTCAAGGTTTGGGGCAATGCTATCAATATCCTTTTATCTCTGTATCTCCTCTACTGAGAACAGCTGACTTTTGGCTTCTACTTCTCTCAATGTTACTCACAGATCCACCTCTCAATCCTTCAAAAAACCGTTAAAAAAATGGCGAGTTCTGGTTTTTGACTTGTCAAAGTTATTCTTTGTTTGTGCGACAGAAGGAAACCATGTTCAAAACATACTATTTTAGTTCTGTTTCATTCAAATCCAAGCAGTTTTGACGTTGTATGCTCAAGGTACTCGTAGATTTTCTGTTTTTTTGTGGGTATCTTTGTTTTGTTGATTTCAGTTTCAGCACGACGATACTAGTGCAATGTGGGAAGCAAAAACTTGCAGCTAGATCAACTTATTAAAGTTTATTATATGTGCACAATCTGGATTTTTCTTATGTTTGCCAATGGCAGTTTTTCCATCCTTGAACTACAGTCATCTTGACATCAGGTGTATATCGTTCAATAAAGCCCATACTGTCTCTTAACTGGATTGCTACCTGGCCTCGTTATTGACTCAGGTGATGGTGTCACTCAATGTGGTATGATGCTTTGCAGTGGCTCTGGATCTCTGGTGTTTTTGATTATACGAATTTATTGCTCTTAATTTGTTTTCCCTTTCATCTTACCTTAATGCACTAAAATGACAAATTTAAAAAACCTTAATATTTCATTGGTTAAAACATGCTTCTGGCGTCTAATTCCTATCATTGTTTGAATTAGGAAAGAGAATATATAATGATCTTGAATTTCTCAAATCAGCTACAGTTAATTTGATCATAGTGTAAGCAAAAATTTTTATACATAACTCAAACAGTTCAAATATAAATAAATAATAATAAATCAAATCTGACATAAAAAAATATATATGTCATGTATGATGAAACAAAGTCTGAGCCAAAAATATGGAAACAAGATCTAACAACATTTACATGACAGACTCAACATGAATACATGTATACAAAAAGAGAGATTATTTATACTATCCTTTATCCTTTCTGTGGTGCCTCTAAGGAAGCCACTCTAATGAAACCATGCAAAGAGCTTGAAGATGATAAAAATGATAAATGATAAAAATAATAAAACGTCAATAAATCTGCCTCACAAGATTATAAGATTACCCTGCGATTATGATCCTGAAGCTGATTCAGTGTTAGGTCGAGAAAGTAACTTAAAGACGTTCACATATATAAATCATATAACATGTAAGAAAACATGCAGTTATATCTAATTAATCCGTGTGCAACAATCTGATCTTTTTCGCATCGACTCTTTAGATCCTACCCGAAGAAAGCCTATGGTGCATTCTATCATCGAAATTTGAAAGGAACCATTCTATCATCGAAAATTTGCAACCAGATGAAATGTGAAAACACAAGCCTGCAAATTATTGAAAGGCTAACCTTCAAAAAAGAAAAATCTTAAAATAAAAAAAAATAAAAAACAGGGACAAAAATAATCATTACAATTGCTTATTACTATCCCTTCCACACTTTATGTCAACAGATGTTGCCGGCGAGCTACTGTCCTTCCTCATCTTCTTCCTCTCCATCTTCTCCAAGATTTTCTCGAGATGCTCCACTCTCTGAGCGAGCCCGCCCATCAGCCTGCACTGCTGCGCGCGCTCCTCTCGCAGAGGAGAGCCACCAGCCCCTTCAGCTTCTCGTTCTCAGCCACCATTCTCTCCATCACATCCTTCATCCCTCGCTCCTCCTCCTCCTCCTCCAGTGCTGCCGGGGTTTCATCATCAATCGGCTCCTCCTCCTTTTTAATCTCCTCCTGCACTGTGGAATCCACTGTGGATTCTGGAACTTCGATGCTCTCTTCTTCCATGAGAGACTCTTCATTCTCAGCTTCAACATCGGCCATTTCTTTTGTTTCGAGAAGCTCCCAGCCTGCTGAAATTTGGTCTCCAGATTCTAAGGTTTTGGTGGCTTCATCAGGCTTGTCATCTTGATGCATCCCCATAGGATCAACTTGATCACCAGTTTCTAAGGCTTCGGATTCTTCAACTGACTTCAATTCTTCCAATTCTTCCTTCACTTCGGCCATTTCAATGACTGATCGCCATCGCCTAGGGTTTTCACTTCTTCAGCCACGGCATCAGGCTTCGTCCCCACGGATTCCTCCGCCTCAGTTTCTAGGGTTTGCTCAGCAGATCGAGCGGCCGATATCGAATCCAGCATTTCCTGAAGCGCGATCACCCTCCGAATCACCCTCTTCCGATAATCCCTAACCCCGCGGACCGAATCCAGCCGGAACAGCAGCCGCATCAGCATCTCGTTGATCTTCAACCGCTCCTTCTCGTCGCGGATGATCAGATCCATCTCTTGCTCCCTCCTGAACTTCATCTCGATCTCGTCCACCTCCGCCTCGATCTCGCGCGCGATCCTCACGTTCTTCCTCACCAAGAAGCCCGAACTGCCTTCTGGATCTTGATCGCGGCGGCGGCCCGGTCGGTCCTCTGCTTCTTGTCGTCGTCGGATCCAACAAAGCAGACGGGGATCGGGACCACCTTGCGCTGCGGCGGCGCCCCAAAGTTGTAGTCACCATAGCGGGCAGAATTGCTGTGCAGTGGGCTCCTGAAGATAGGGCTTGCACGAGACATGGATTTTTCACTCCTTTTCTTTTGTTTACTTTCTCTTTGAAGTTTAGATTTTTTTTTTTTTTTTTTTTTTGGTTGAGATGATCGAGGAATTAGGGTCAAGGTTTTATCGCGGAGGAGGGAGGGAGAGGATTCGAGAAGTTCTGGGCTGAGGGATTTTTTCGTGAAGGTTCGGTTTCGTTCTAGAAAACTGTAGGCGCCGAGAATTTCGCGGTGAAGATAAGCGCTTACGCTCTTTATACTTGGTCATAAAGTAATTTGACTAACTGATGTGGAGCCGTGGCCACGCGTTGCGGCCCCTGGGGCCCACATGGTCGGGCCTTTACACTGAAGTGTATGCGGGCCTGGGCTTTAAAGTTGGTCGAGGCTCGACAAAAAGTACATGGGAAGAGAGAGCTGCTGGTGTTTGAACGCAAAATTCCACGAAAAAAGAAAGGATTTTTTAATTAAAAAAATCCCATGAAGCAATCATGATTTTTTTCTGATTTCAAAAAAATCTACTATAAACTTAAAATAACCAACCATGAGCTATGCCTTTTCATGAATTTTTGCAAAAAATTCGAAAGTTTTTATGGAAGTTCGTAATGCTTTCCTGTATTTTGGAAGATTTTACTTAATAAATTGAGTGAAATTTCGTGATAGTTTCTAGGGGTTTGAATCGGACCGGGTTGACCCGTAAACCGCATGGACACGTCCCGTGTGGGTCCGGGCCCAGCCCGGGCTTGGTCAATCGGGTCTTGACCCGGCATGGGCACGCCCCAAGCTCGGGCATGCCCGGGTTTGGAAAAAGAGGCCCGAGGTAGGGCCACACCAGGGGCGCACCCGGATACCCAACTGCGATAAAATAGTCGTTGGGCCAGATTTGGTGGTGTTTTTGTAATTTTTTTTACAAACCCTCTCCAAGCGACATTTTGATATTTTGGCCTAGTGGAAATTACAGGAGTCAGTGTATCATGTACTTTCTATCATGACGCGCGATTTACTAACCCCTCCTGCCTCTACTGTAATTTCAGAATCTCATTTTAGTACAGCTGGACGAGTGTTGACCGGTATGAGAAACCGCCTGGTGTCAGAAGCTATCGAGATTAGCATATGCGATAAGGATTGATTTAGTGCGGAGACGAGAAGGCGGAATAAAACAGTAGATGAAATCATTGAAGACATCTTCAGAAGATGAGTAAACAAAAGAAAATATTGTATTTGTATTTGTATCAATTTAAATTTCAATTTCAATCTACATACTACATTTATAATTTTATCTATATATTCATTTTGTATTTGTATCAATACATGATTTATCCCAAAATATTGGATTTTTAATTAAAAAAAAACTTATATTTGCATTTTACAACTTGTATTGTCCAAATTTATGTGAATTTTTTAAGATTTTTTTCTAAATTTTTCTTAATTTTTAATATTTTTTTAGTTTTAATAAAATTTGTTAAAGGGTATTAGGGTCGTGCCCAGGTCTCCATTAGGGGGCCCGGCCCGTTTCGCATCCCTGATAATTTCTTAAAATTAAGCTGATTTCTAAAGAGTTTTCAAAAGAGTAAAAGGTTATTCCTTTCTTTTAATTCTTGAGAAAGAATTCTAACTTAAACTGGCGGCCAGTAGAGTAGTCATTTGAAAATCAAATTTCTTTTCTTTTCCTCAAGTTAAAAATGAAAGAAAAAAAAAATTAAAATTAAAGAGGCTTTTTTTCCCTTTTCCGTTCCCCATTTTTCTTTCTCTCAGTGCCTGCAGATATTTCTTACTTGGTTCTATGCCACAACCAAATCAACTCCTTCAAGAATTTATGCGGCGATTTCAGGATGGTTCATCTTATAACCTTCTCATAAGGTCACAACATAGATTTTCTCTTGTAGAATATGCGTCTGCCAACCATGAGAAGGAGATCAATATGGCAAATGGGAAGAAATCCATAATTTACAATTCCGCAACAGGGAGACTATATCAGTAGCTATATGTTCACAGGCTAGGGTTTTTTTTTTTTTTTTTTTTTTTCTTTTGCTGATCCAAACCATTGGGAATAACCCCTCGTTCTAATTAAAAATCGTTTATGAAACAAGCTAGTTACAGAGTACATAATACAAAATACAAGTAGTCAGATAATAACCTCTCCCCTCACAACAACAGAAAATAAACAAAGTGACCATATCAGTGTTCACAGGCTAGTTGAGTTCTGGTGTTTGGTTTGAAGGAAATGGGCGGAAGTAAGGAAATGGGGAAGTATAATTGATCACTTCCCTATCTATCCAAACACTAGAAAAGGAAAATAAGAAAACCCCTTTTCCTTTTCTATTCTCTTTTTACATAACCATTTCCTCACTTGCACAGTGCTACAGTTAATTTTGTGGTCATGTAAATCTCATTTGTATAAGTTGTAGCGCAAAACAGTTAATTTTTTGATCATATAAATTTCACTTGCATTCTAATTACAGTCCATTTTTTATTTTTCTTAATTAATTTTTATTTTAATATTATTTGTGGTCAACTTTGTGGTCAACTTTTCCACTTTCACTTCCACATTACCATCCAAACACCGGAAAAAACATAACATTTTTCAAACTACACTTCCCAACAACATCCAAACACCGGAAAACTTACTAACAAATTCTCAAGTCCAAAGGGAACTATTATCACTTCCTCACTTCCTTACTTCCTCACTTCCACCCTTAACCAAACAGGCCCTAAAGAAAAGGAGAAGCTTGTTTGACATTGTTCCATATCGCACAGATACTGATGGAGAGTTTACAGGGGATGCATGTAAGAAAAGTGTCTTCATGCAGATTACCACAAGGGAGGAGATAATTTTAGCACGATTGCACCAAGATTATGAGAAAGGAACTGGAACCAGCAAGTAGGGCCTATGAAGTAAATGTCAAATAACTGTGAAGAGATTTTCCGGCTACCGTTGGTAATGAACAAAGTACTCAAAAAAGTACATGTAGCATTACTCTATGAAAACATCCGCATCTTTCAACTGTAAACGATCATAATAAATCTAATGCTTGAAGAGTCTGATCAGCAATGTCCTTCAATAGTGTTGAAGGATAACAGTGCCACATCAGCCTGATAATAAACTGAACTGTCAAGGTCTGTATAGAGAATGCCATCTAGATTCCATATCATCAGGGTACACAAATGGACATGTTCAGATCTTGCCAGCCTGATAACTTATGTCAAATACAGAAGAACACAAGAGTACCTTGCGAGAGTCTTGGAAGTTATGTTGTCTGTTCCTTCAGCGTCATGCATGATTCGCTCGGTGTTTGAATATGCCAATCATTCTCGCTTCACCCGTAAAGAAATATTGAGCTGCATGCCAAATCTCTGTCCAAAATTCTACATCATACAGCCGCTGGAAGATTCTCGCGCTAGACAATAGGAGGGGTTCTCAAAACTTATGAACACATGGGCTCATTTACATTGATTCGCTATTATTCTCATTCCACATGTTTCTTTTCACCAGCAATTACCTCGCAGGTCCATACCTGAAGAATCTCCATCCATAGTTCATAAACATAAACAATTCTTCGATGATGAGACACGAAACTTTCCAATTTGAACAAGTCCCATATATCATGTGTGGTCAATCTGGCCTATAGTTGTAATAATAATTCCCGCTGCAAACAATGATACCCGAACCATATCATAAACGATAAAAGCTTTGTCCAACAAGATCGATCACCTTTTGTAAGGTTTGAACTGATACTGCCGAAAATCGACACCAAACTTCAAAGACTCCTCTTCAACCTTGTTCTTCAGCCTCCTCCAAGTCCTCAACATGTCGGCCTGTATAATCCTCGATACAAAGTCTCAAATGTAACTTTCTGTGGAAGAAACCCTTTCTCAATCATCTCCATGAAGAACTCACATGCTTCCCGCCACTTCTGCTTCTCGCATAGCCCATGGATCAACAAGTTATATGAATCCAAATCTGGACCAACTCCATTCTCCTTCATGTCATTCCATAATTCCAACACAATCTCTGTTCTATTTAGCTTTGAAAACATCCCTACCAATATGTTATATGTGTGCATATCTGGCACAGTCGGCGAACCAATTTCCTTCATCTTCTTGTACAATTTTATAGCACCATCGACATCTTTCCTCCCTCGGTACTCCTTAAAGAAGCAGTTATAGGTAGCTGGTGATGGGTATACACCATTCCTTGCCATCTCATCGAGCAATTCCTCTGCATCTTCCAATCTCCCACATGAAGCCAGACACTTGATTATTGAAGTATAAATAGCAACTGTCGGGCAAATGCCTCTCTCTTTCATTGAGTTAAACACAGTAACTGTTAATTCGGCTTATGAGCTCGGCTGTAGACATGAAGAATGATAGAATAGCTCGTGACATCAGGCTCAATCCCCTGCTGCACATCTCATTTAAAAGACCTGCTGCTGCATGGATTGTTCTATCAAATCGGTTGTCTGGGTGCAAGCTGGCCCGCCTACAGATCCCATTCAACAGAACGTTATACGTTACAACATTTGGTTCTACCCCACGATCAATCATCTCCTTAAGAATTTCTGAGCCATCTCATGCCGGTTCACTTTACACCATCCATAGATCAAAATTGTATATGTCTTTTCATCTGGCTCAAATCTAGATTTTCTCTTATTGAATACTTCTGTGGCTACCTGCAAATCAACGCCAGGAAGTGAAGAGAAAAGGTTAGTAGGGGGAAAATCATTTGAAAATCAAGAGAGAACTTATATCAGTGGCATGTTGGCCATATAAGTTCTCTGACACTAATAACCTCTACAGAAAATCCAAGAAGCTGTGTGACAGGTATTTGCTGCAAAAGCAAGTTATCTGAAGCAAATGTGTGAAAAACAATTGTTATAAATGGTAATTATAAATGGTAGTAATAAATAGACCGATGCATGATGTCACTAACACCCAATGATAACAATAATGAACCAGCGTAAAAGCAAATAAAATGTAACATTATTAAAGAAGGTATTTGTAACTTTATATGTAGAATACAATTCAGATTTCATGCCCCTTGAAATAGAAAAGAGCTTCTCTCTTAGATGGCTTCTGCAAGCAACTAACAAGACACCTCTCAATCATACAGTCTTCATAATCTGACAACAGATATATAGAAAACATATAAATGAGACACCATAAATTTAAGCTGGCTCATGTATAAGGAGATTACAATTGGCCTAAAACAATGCACAAACTGCGACATTTGCGCATGCGCACACACAAAAGGAAGGAGGCCTAATTTAACCAAAGATCTTTAAAGACCATTCATGGAGTAGAGAAAACTTACATTGTCAAATGTAAGCTTATAGGGCCCGTAGGCTTTTGTAAACACAGTATTAGCATAGAATATTCAAAAGCATGTAGCTTAAGCTTAACTCCGCCAGTGCACCATTCACTGCCTGTCCCAAGCCAGGATAAAGGAGGAGGTTGTGATAGGCCTGTGACAGCCAACGTAAAACTTTGTCACATACTATGAACATGAATCAAGAACTAAATTTCGTTGGGGCGTCCCCTATTGAGGGGCATCGGAGCCCGGTGTAGTGAAAAGTGGGCAAGGGTTGCTAGGTCGTCATCCAGAAACGACGCGCCACATCGGCGCCCGGATGTGGTGTCAAATGAGTAAGGGTCCCCACACTTTTATGAGCGGGTGAGGGTAAAAAAGAGTAGCTCATGAATATAAGATTAGATTAGCACATGGAACATAGGTTCTCTTACAGGTAGATTAGCAGAGTTAGTTGATGCTATGATTAGACGGAATGTTAGTATTTTGTGTGTGCAGGAAACTAAGTGGGTAGGTGAAAAGGCTTGAATTATAGAGCCTTGGGGTTATAAACTTTGGTATACTGATAGAGATAGAAATCGTAATGGGGTGGATATGATCATAGATAAACAATTGCTTGAGGATGTAGGGGAGGTTAGGAGAAAGGGAGGTAGGATTTTACTAGTTAAACTTATTTTAGATATGGTAATTTTAAATTATTAGTGTATATGCACCACAAGTAGGACTTGATGAGCCAAATAAGCGTCAATTTGAGAGGATTTAGATGAATTGCGCAAGGCATACCCATTAAAGAAAAGTTTTTCATAGGCGGTGACCTCAATGGACATGTAGGAACTAGTCGTTATGGGTTTGATAGTGTACATGGAAGATTTGGTTCTGGGAAAAGAAATGAACCAGGTAACTCGATTCTAGATTTTGCTTTGTCATATGATTTGATCTTCGCGAATACTTGGTTTAGAAAGAGAGAGTCTCACTTGATCACTTTTAGAAGTGGATCAAATGCGAGCCAAATAGATTTCTTTTTAACTAGAAAAGTAAACAGAGGTTATTGTATGGATTGTAAGATAGTACCGGGTAAGAATGTAGTATAGACTCTTAATTTTAGATGTCCAGATTAGAAGGAGATTTAGAAAATTAAACGTAAGTTAGACCCTAAGATTAAGTGGTGGCAGTTAAGAAGGTAACCAAAGAGTTTTTGTGGATCGAGAGTAGTACATGAAGCAGATTGGAAAGCCCAAGATGATCCCAATATAACATAGAACAAAATTGCTAGCTGCATTAAAAATGTAGCTAAAGATGTACTTGGTGAGTCACGGGGGTGGTGCTCCACCATGTAAGAACACATCATGGTGGAATGAAGAGGTAAAGCTGCCATTAAGATCAAACGAGACTCTTATAGAGATTTGAAGAAAAATTGTGATGGAGTGAGTTTTGAGAGGTATAAGCTAGCCAAGAAGGAGACTAAGAAAACTGTACAGAATTCAAGAGCTAAAGTGTACAAAGAAGTGTATGAGAAGTTAGACACTAAAGAGGATGAAAAGGATATATATAGAATTGCTCGAATACGGGATAGAAAGACTAGAGACTTATGTACTGTGAGGTGTGTAAAAAATGAGGATCAAAGGTTTTAGTTCGAGATGAAAAAATCAAAGAAAGATGGAGAGAATATTTTAACAAATTGTTCAATGGTAGTTCTACTCAAGACTTGGATGACCTTACCATTCAGTGCCAGGATATGAAACATAATTATATGCGCAGAATTAGCGAATCCGAAGTTAAAGAGGTCTTGAAGAGAATGGAGTCAAGGAAAGCTATTGGCCCGGATGGAATTCCTATTGAGGTATGGAGATGCCTAGGAGAAGTGGGGGTGAGATGGCTGACAAACCTCTTTAACAAGATCTGGCTAACTAAAAAGATGCCAAATGAGTGGAGGAAGAGTACCTTAATACCTCTCTATAAGAACAAGGGTGATATCCAAACTATCGTGAAATAAACTCATGTGTCACACCATGAAGAATTGGGAAAGGGTAATTGAACACAGGTTAAGACAGAATGTCACTATATCAGAGAACCAGTTTGGGTTCATGCCGGGGCGATCGACGACAGAGGCTATTCATTTGCTTTGTTAACTTATTATAAAGCGATTTCGAGAGAGGAAGAGAAATTTGCATATGGTCTTTATTGATTTAGAAAAAACTTATGATAAGGTGCCAAGAGAGGTATTATGGTGGACATTGATAAAAAAAGGGAGTCTCCATCAAATATATTGACATAATCAAGGATATGTATGATGGAGTAGTGGCAAATGTCAGAACTTGTGGAGGCATAACAAGTGATTTTTCTATCACAATTGGATTGCATCAAGGATCTACAATGAGTCCATTCTTATCTGTCATAGTGATGGATGAGCTTACTAGAGCTATTCAGGATGAGATACCGTAGTGTATGCTATTTGTTGATGATATTGTCCTAGTTGATGAGACGAGAGCTGAGGTAAATGCCAAATTGGAGTTATAGAGGCAAACTCTAGAATCTCGAGGTTTTAGATTAACTAGGGCCAAAACAGAGTATATGGAGTGTAAATTCAGTAAACATGAAATTCAAAATTATAGTATTGTGAGACTAGATGGACAAGAAATACCGATGAACAGTCATTTTAAGTACTTGAGTTCTATTATCCAAAAGGATGGGAAGATCGATAGTGATGTCCACCATAAGATCCAAGCTGGCTGGTTGAAATGGAGGAGCGCAACAGAAATTTTATGTGATCTTAACATTCTGTTATGGCTGAGGGAAAGTTTTATCGAACTGCTATTAAGCCAGCTTTGTTATATGGCACAGAATGTTGGGCTATAAAGAGATATCATGCCGAGAAGATGAGTGTAGCAGAGATGTGCATGCTTCGTTGGATGTGTGGTAACACGCGGAGAGATAAGGTGAGAAATGAGGATATTCGTACTAAGATAGGTGTATCCTCTATAGAAGAGAAGATGAGAGAAAACCGCCTGCGATGGTTTGTCATGTGCGACGTAGACCTACAGATGTACCAGTCCGACGAGTAGAGCGTATCAATTTAGGACAAGTTAAAAGAGCGCAGGAGAGACCAAAGAAAACATGGATAGAGGTAATACGACAAGATATAGAGGCTAAAGGTCTTAGTGAAGGCATATTGCTTGATAGGAATGAGCGGAGAAAGCTGATCCATGTGCCCGATCCGGCGTAATTCTTTTTTGGTTCATGTAGCTTACCCCAAATACTTGGGACAAATGGCTTAGTTGTTGTTGTTGGTTGTTGTTTGTAGCTTAAGCTTAATGAATTAACCAGCTCACTGCCTTCAAGCTTTCCTTCGCATAATCGTGTCGCCAATATCACTTAACTTCACCAAAAATGTAGACAATTTTCATATTTGCTTTCCTAAATGAATGCAGATACCCATCAATTCAAGTTCTCCTTCGCATAATCAATACACAAAGTATAAATATCAACCAAGAGCATTCAAATTTACAAAAAAAGAAAAATCAACAAAAAAGTTTAGACCTTTATGGACCTTAGGATATCCATACTTGCAGAGAGTATCGAGCAGCATCTTGAAATCCTCGCCGTCGGCCTCCCTCCCGATGAACCCCTCCATGTCATCAAACGCCCTTATCGCCAGCCTCGTGAACCCGGCAGCAATGTACCTCCTCATCAAGATCCCGAACGTCCTCGGCGTCGGCGATTCCCCCTCTGGTCCATATCCACGATCAGCTGCCACACGACGTCGAACTGATGGACCTTGCCGAGGATGTCGACCATGAGGTCGTAAGCGTCGGCGTCGAGGGAGGCGTGGGAGTGGTCGCGGGCGAAGAGAAGAAGGAGATGGCTATCTTGGAGTGGTTCTTGAGGCGGATTAGGGTTTGGAGGGTGAGGGACGGGGTCAGGGATAGGGTTCCGGCGAGCTGGAGGGAGGACTCGATGGGGTGGTAGGGTTGTGGTGGGCGATGAGGAGGTGGGAAAGGGCGTCGGCGTCCTTCGAGGGGGAGGGCTGAAACCCTAACCCTAGCCCTGATTTCAGGGGGGATCCTGCTTCTGGGCCTGATTCGGTGGAGAGGAGGCGGTGATGTTGGAGGAGGGGAAAAGGCGATGTCTGAACAGAGGGCGGATCATGACTAACGTGCGCCTGATGAGAGGGTGGACAGGCTGGCGACGGAGGAGGTGGAGGTGGCGGGCGGCGGCGAAGTGGAAGGCAGAAAGCAACCGGCGAGAAGTAAACAATAAGGAATGAGGACCAGGAGAGGGGAGCTAGTGGAATGCAGCTGGGATTCGAAACGGAACAGGCCGGGCATGGCCGCCAATCCGTACGGTCGCGGCCCGGCCTGGGTACCTGGGCCTAGGCCAGGCCCGGCCCCTATCTAGAGGGCGCGCCCGGGTGGGCAATTGCGGCTCATGGTCGAGTCGGCGAGCTCGTTATTATTATAGTAAAATCTTTCTTTCTTTGTGTTTTTTTTTCTTTTAGATTTTTCATGTAAATCGCTGTATTTGTGTTGATTTTTTTATATTTGTCTGTATGTGAATAAATTTCATAAGAAATTACTCATAACATTTTTTATGATATTAATTAATGCGGTGATCTTGTGATTATAATCTTAGAATGATTATAGAGATGATTAAGAAGATTATTAAATTGATTGATATAATTTAGTAATTAAAAGCTGAGACTGTTAAATCGACTTTGTGTGTGAGAAACTAAAGACATCAGAAGAGGAAGGCTTTAAAAATTGTATGAATTTTTTCTCTCAAAGATTGAAAGTGGAAAAACTCTTTGATAAAACTTGATCAAAACAAGAAAAATTTTGGTTTATAACAAAACAAATTTAAAATATTTGCTTAAAATCAACAGAGAAAAAGTCAACTAGTTATAAAAAATAAGAGCAAGACTTTGATAGGTAACGATCACAAATGACTATATTTTTAAAACACATAAGTTCATTTTTGAAAGCTATGTATTGGCTGTCGAAAGCACTTTTGATAGCCAGGTTTTCAAAGAGAAAACTGTCAAAAATAGATCAGTTCTGTAAATTCTTGAACTCTCTGGTAAACGCTGTCGAAAAGGGTTTTGAGCTGTCGAAAGCTGTTTTCGACAGTTAGTGAAAAACACAAGAAAAAATATCAAAAATGTGTCGGTTCTGCAATCAACTGAGCTTACTGGAAAACACTGTTGAAAATGCGCTTAAGAGTGGTCGAAGTGATTTAGCTCAATCTCTGTTTTGTGCGCGCTGAGTATCTATTTTCGAAAGCTATGTATAGAGCTGTCAAAAATGATTCAGCTTTTATGATACTTTTCAAAACTTGATTTAAATCAATTTCAAAATTATAAATCAAACAAAAATAAGTTCTTTAAACTCTTATAAACACTGATATGTATTGATTAACTCCACTACATATTTCAAATAATAAAACTCATTTTTGAGATTTAATACTTATTAAAATTGACTTTTTGTGACGGTCCCAGATTATAATACACTAATTCTCCACTAACCTTCAAGTCAGAGAAATAACAAATCACCTCTGATAACTTAATTGCTCAAAATTTCGCAGCATCTCCCCTGTAATTTGTCATCTGCCAAATACAATGCATGAAATTTAATAGTCCATATGACTTTCAATAGTCTTAACAGGTTTTATATATACCAAGCAAACACCCACGCAATCAATAATTCTATACTCCATCAAGAAAGGTAATACTTTAAGATTTCCGTATTTCAAGACTACAATATACATACTTAACTAGAAACTAGTAACTATCTTAAAATGATACATCAAACGAAATCCGTCAAGTTATTTTACATAACATTTGCTTACACTAAAGATGTCAAACTATCAACATGAGTGTCATCCCTTAAACTTATACATTTCATAAAAGATCATGAACATAAATTATATGATTTCCACCAACTTGGCATACTAAAGTCCAACACATATACATAAAGAGTTCCAAAATGAGTAGAAAAGCAAATAGAAGGAAACAAAGCATGGTTGAAGAGTTTGTGATGTCATCAAACAAAACTCCTTCGTATGATATCACAAGTTCTTCACGCTAGTTTTTACCCTTGTTAAGGCCAGAAAAAAATTGTCAAGGAAAAGGAGTGAGCTTGACGGCTCAGTGAGTAAATCAGGTTATAGTTTGATATTCTAGTTAATTTTAGGCTTTAATGATTTATCAAATAGTGTAGTAGCAGGCCGCCAAATAACAACAATAACAACAACAACTAAGCCATTTGTCCCAATTTGCTACATGAACCAAAAGAGAATTACGACGGATCGGGCACATGAATCAGCTTTCTCCACTCATTCCTATCGAGCAATATGCCTTCACTAAGACCTTTAGTCTCTATATCTTGTCGTATTAGCTCCATCCATATTCTTTCGGTCTTCCCTGTACTCTTTTAACTTGCCCTAACTTGATACGCTCTACTCGTCGGGAGGCGCATCTGTAGGTTTACGTCGCACATGACCAAACCATCGTAGGAGGTTTTATCTCATCATCTCTTTTATAAAGGTTACGCCTATCTTAATACGAATATCCTCATTTCTCACCTTATCTCTCCTCGCGTTAACACACATCCAACGAAACATGCGCATCTCTGCTACACTAATCTTCTTGGCATGATACTCTTTATCTCCAACATTCTGTGTCATATAACAAAGCTGACCTAATAGCAGTACAATAAAACTTCCCATCAGTCATAACGAAATATTACGATCACAAAAACTTCTGTTGTGCTCCTCCATTTCTACCAGCCGGCTTGGATCTTATTGTAGACATCACTATTGATCTCCCCAGTAGACCAAATTTAAGGCAAAAATACTCTGACGTTCCTCGGTGTTACCTTATATACTTATATGGTGATACATGACATGGTAATAGTTTTTATCGCGCTTTATAATATTGTATAATTCAAGTCATAGCAATTTCTAAGTTATGCATACACATAGTACAAGCATCATTTATAAATATCATATCAACAAACAATGTTTCGTCAACACATCATCTCAATGAATGCATGAACACTTAACGTCGTCTTCCCCCTCCTACAAGCTCTCGCCGACCCCTTTCTATAATTAAAAACGAGCAACTTTTTTCACACCGTCTTCTCCCTCCTACCGGATCTTGCTGGCCCCTTCCTATAATTATAAAACGAGCAACTTTTTCATATTGTCTTTCCCTCCTACCGGCTCCCGCCGGCTCCTTCCTACAATTTTAAAATTGAAAAATTCTATCATCTTCCCCCTCCTACTAGCTCCCGCAGCCCCTTCCTACAATTTTAAAATGAGTAACTTTTTTCACACCATCTTCCCCCTCCTAGCGGCTCCCGCCGGCCCCTTCCTCCAAAAAAGAAGAGAATATTACACGAGCAATATTATCGCACAAACACGTCATATGATTTCATTCATATCATGTCACTTACTATTTGCACATATATACATTCACATATATCACTTGTGTATATATATAAATAGAATTACATCAATCCACGCACAAGCTTATGTGTGAGAGCCACAACTGTAATACCCCGTTCCCAGAATACGTACTTAGTTGCGTATTCAGATTTTCGATCGTATTTTTTCGATTTACTTCCTGTAATTATTCTGTATTATGAATTCCTTATATGATTGTTTTGTCTTGGATTTGGATCCGTGGTCTTGGAGTCAGCCCTGGTCTGAACCGAAGGCCCGATCCTAGTGTATTACTCGATTGGTCTTTCCGGTATTCTGAATTGACCGATTTTAGTTTTAAATATCATTTTCCAATATTATATATTTTCTATGATTTTCTAGATTTTCTTGAATTAAAATAAAAATCTTCAAAACCGGTGTCGGCCAATGCCGCTTGACCGATTCCTGGATTTTTAATTCTCAAACCACTTGGAATTTCTAGAAGGTCCTTTAGGCATTATTTCTTAGAATCATATTTTCTACCTACATTCTTTTTCTGAGGATTTTATGATTTTATGAAAATTCCATCGGAGTCGGTAGGTAACTGATTCCGGGATTTTTAGTTTTAAAACTATAAAGTATTTCTTAAAACGGATTTCACTATAATTCTTAGTTTAATATTCTTGATTTTTGGTAATTATTTCGGGTCGTTCGAGATACTTGAATTTCGGACGATTCCGGTGTTTTCCGAAAGATTTCCGCATCCGCAACTGAATCCCGGGAATCCGCCACTTCCATTATTTTCATCTTCTTTCCCAAGAAAACATCTTCTCATTATAATTATTTTCCTTTTTCCTTTCCTTTATTTCTTTCCTTCCTCCACAAACCAAAGCCTTTCCTATTTTCCAAAATTCCAAATTCCATTTTCTCGTCACCAACTTCCTCATTAAATGCCCTCTTTTTCTCTCTCTTCCTTTGCCGGCCAAGTGGCAAGAGAAGGACACTCATCCCCCTCCTCCACTTTGCAAAAACCCCCCTCTCTTCTACTTTAATTGCATCACCTTCACAAATCCAAAAACCTATAAATACTTTTCCTTTTCATTTCTAATCCTTTTTCACTTCATTCTTCACTTCACCTTCTCTTTCTTCTCTTCACCAAGAGCCAAACCCTAGCCACCTCCATCTCCTTCATCTCCACCACCACACCTACTCCAACTTCTCTCCTTCATCTTCTTCCTCCTTCATCTCCATGGGAAGCCACCACAAGGTCATCAACTCCAACAACTTCATCAACTCCACCAACATCTCCACTCTCTTTTCCATCATCAACCACTCCTTTTGTAAGTAATTTTCATCACCAAGGCTTGATTAATTCTTAGTATACTTAAGTTTATCTATCATGTTCAATTGTGTCTTCAAATCCATGATTATTTAGCCATCAAACAAAACCCTAGAAAATCTGTTCTGTTTGCTGTTTCCCACGATTAGTCGACTAGACCTATAGATTAGTCGACTAGAAAACCCTAGCTGAAACGTAACCTTTCTGGAGCAAAGTTTTAGTTGACTTAGGTTATTTATTAGTCGACTAGAAACCTCGATTAGTCGACTACTCCCTTGACCCTAGTCGACTAACCTTTCCTGAACCAGAAACCCAAACTCTCTGTATCACAGTATTAGTCGACTTGACATGACTGTTAGTCGACTTGAGATGTCTGTTAGTCGACTACTCTTTCCACCCTGTCGACTAACTTTTCCTGGATCAGAATATCAACTCTCTGGAACCCAGTTTTAGTCGACTATACCAAACTGTTAGTCGACTAACTCCACTATTAGTCGACTACTCTTCCATCCTAGTCGACTAACTTTAGCTGGTTGTCTTAGTTGATTCCTTCTTGAATATGAACCTTACCCTCTAGCCTTATATCATGTATTGGTATTGCTGACTTGTCACTTGACAAACATCATCTTACCTTCTCTCTTTCTCTCTCTCCTCTTCACTCTACATAATTATATCACAGGTTATGGCGCATCCCGAGCTTCGTGGATTTGGATTTTTGGCATATTGGTGATTTAGGCGAGTAGTCTCGCTCTTCTCTATTTGAGTTTCCCGTTTCATCGGTCGATAA